>JACAXG010000195.1:484822-593633 GCA_018881555.1 Amblyornis subalaris
AAGAAAATAAAAGAAAAGAAAAGAAAAGAAAAGAAAAGAGAAAAGAAAAGAAAGAAAAGAAAAGAAAAGGAAAAGAAAAGAAAAGAAAAGAAAAGAAAAGAAAAGAAAAGAAAAGAAAAGAAAAGAAAAGAAAAGAAAAGAAAAAAAGAAAAGAAAAGAAAGAAAATAAGAAAGAAAAGAAAAAAGAAGAGTATTGAATGGTTTGGGGTGCAAGTAGGCCATGATTAACATTTGTTCAACTCTAGACTCTTTAACCTGACTCTAGACATGTACAAATCAGTATTAGGAAGGCCAGTAGGAAGATATGTGGCATTACCAGGATTTGATGTCTCCACACATTTTTAATCTCAATTTCCCTTTCAGAAACTGATATTCCAGTTGAACTGTGCCGTGCTTCTGTTACTGAGCTCGACCCGAGTGACACAATGCTTTAATAATTAGTTTCAGGGGAGGTTTGAGTGAGGGTCACCATCTCCCTTGTTGCTGTGGACTGATCTAAGTAATATTTTGGATCTGGATGGGAAATATCTGTGTGTTCAGCTAAAGAACCGGATTTCAAAGCTGAAACTCCTGCTCTTTGTAGACCACACAAAAATGGAGACAAATAATGCGAATTGACAAATTGGGTCTGCAAAACAATTTTTAAAAAACTGATTCAGAGACAGTAGTTGTACCATATTCCTGGTCTCCTGTACACCATTTTTACAGAAAAGACTTCCATAAAAATGGTTGCAGATATTTTTCTTTAGCCAGATGCAGGTGGAGGTGGAGAATTTTTACCTGGCCAGGAATGTGCTTTTGGTACATTTTGAAACCTTTTGTGTTTGTCAAGAATTTTACACATCTGCATAAATAACAGGTCTATATAAGCACAATTATATGTGGTTAATAAATAAATGCCCGAAGAAATTACTACCAGGTTTTATTTGGAAACCATTCAGCCATTTTTAAAATCACTTCAAATAGAACTATGTGCAGAGATGTGGAAAAGATAACTTCCCAGTCTAGCCTAAAGAGACTGGGAAATTGTTCATATTTATAGTCATTCTGAAATAATGTTGCATAAAACTGAAATCAACTGATTGTTCAAAATTGCTTGTTTTTTTAAAATTATTTATGTTGGGGTTTTTTGTTTGGGTTTTTTTTTGTTGGGTTTGCTTTTATTTTGTTTCCTTTTTTGTTTTCATTCTGTTGTGGTTCTTTTTAAAGGATTCTAGCTCGGTTCTTTCATAATATAAGACTTTTTTATCACGACATAAGATTTTTGAGGAGATGTTACTCAATAGTGTGACTATGGCAAGAAATTAACTTTGCTTTGTGTCTGATTTTTCAACAAACCATGGACACCTTGACCTGTCTGCAGTTTTCCTTTTTCTGCTTTCTCTAACTGTCCCTGGAACTTTCTGATTACTTCTGTGTATTTGGTGTGCTGATTCAACGGTTGTTTAAGGAATTTTGGGGACCGTTGAGGCATTTTAAGGATTCTTGAGGAGATCAAACTGATAAGAAGACCAAGACCTATAGTGTTTGTGTAGATTTTTTTAGACGTCATTTTGATTTTATAGTCCTCTGCCGTTGTTACACCATCCCCATCACTCAATCCAGACAAAGTTTTCCACACAAAAAGTTCATCTGTGAAGTTTCTCCATTGAAACTGGTGTAGAGACCCGCTGTGGTCCCTTCTAACCTTACCCATTCTGTGACTGAAATTCTGTGAAATAAGACTCCAGACTAGGTTGATCCAGTGTGCTGATATAAACTTGTACTGATGAAACAGAAGCTTGAAATTATTTCATATAACAGAAGAAAATGCATATTAATTTATTTTCATCATCTGAACAAGTCTGCAGGCCAGACATGCTCTTTTTCTGCACAGATTTTGTCTATTCTGAGCAAAAATTGTCAGGAAAGATCAGCAAGCATGATCTGAAATTCACGTCTACAATTTTGAGAGATACTATTCTTGTGTGGTTGGAGATATATCTTTGCTTAATTTCCTTTCAACAGAAGAATATATTTGGCAGACACAGTCTTTTACTCATGGCTTGTCAAAAACAAATAAAAGAGATAGGATGTATGAGGAGAAGGAAACGAAGCAGAAAGATGTTTAACTAATTACAAATCTGAGCCATCATCTCTAAAAAAATCTACTCAGCTTCAGCTTCTTTAACAGCAGCATCATCATGGTTTTACAAGTCCATATCATTGTAGGTTTTGTGGATTTTTTTTACATAGGACAATATTTCAGAGGATGCAGGTATATGATGAAAACACACTTTAATTGCTCACTCTTATTAAGGACATTAAATCAACATATAAAGATTATAATAGTCAAGATTGATGATAGTCTCTGGGAGATCTGTGTGGAGCTTGGAGGTCATGACATTAATATACAGAAAAGGATGCATGTGATTGTGTGAAAGACATAAGCTGCAAAGTCTGAAATTCCCCAAGCTAGAAAGGACTGAATATCTAAAACTCAAGAAAAGGCCTGATGTTATAAAATCCTCATGGATTTGTGAAATTTGTTAACCCTTTGCATCTCATCGATTTCAATTTAGATTATGTGCTCCCTCTCTTTACTAAATGACTGCTTTTATTGTCCTTACTCTTTTGAACTAAAGCTACAAGTTCCCCCTTATTAATTCATTTACCAATGAAGAGTTGTACGTGTACCTTTTTTCCTTAGCACCAAGAGCTCATAATCAGACCATAATATTATGTGCATAATTTAAGTGTCGCTTTTCAATATTTAAGCATGCATAACCAGAAGTCTAAAAAGACAACTTTGGCCTCACCAGGGTCAAAATACTAAAGAATTGAAATTCAATGAGCAAAATTAACGTTTCACACCTTTTGTTGTGCTATTTGGGTGTTCTAAAGCGCTATGACCTTATTTTTGTCATTCATGTTTTCCATGACAGATTAGGGACCCACATAGGAGTTAATTGAAAGCATTGAGAATCCAATAATGAGGTTATCATGTGCTTGAGCCTGGTTATGCTTCTTTCTGTGTCTGCCTGAGCCTTCACCACTGAATGTAGACCAAAGTGCTTCGACATCACCTACAAGGAGCCGAATCTTCCTGTTTTGTGTGGATTGCAAAAGAAGTCAAAATAAAAAAAAAAAACAACAAACAAACCAAATCAGAACTTTTGGCAATAGCAGTGACAGAAAACATACCTCTACCTGGTATTTTCTTACCTTCGTACCAGAGTGTCAAAACAATTATTTTCATGACTCGCCTGTGAAACTGAAGGGAAGAATCACACACTCATAGAAAGGTTTGGGTTAGAAAGGACCTTAAAGATCTTATTCCACCCCCTGCCATGGGCAGGGACACCTTCCACTCTCCCAGGGTGCTCCAAGCCCTGTCCAACCTGGCCTGGGACACTTCCAGGGATCCAGGGGCAGCCACAGCTTCTCTGGGCAACCTGTGCCAGGGCCTCACCGCCCTCTCAGGGAACAATTCCTTCACAATATCCCATCTGACCCTGCCCTCTGGCAGTGGGAAGCCATTCCCTCTTTTTCCTGTCCCTCCAAGCCCTTGTAAATAGTAATTCTGGAAAATTTTCACTTCACCCAAGTTCTGTTTCAGGCTTTAAGCCACTGCCTCTTCCCAGCCTTCTGTAAAAAATCCTGAATCTTAATTTGTGGTGTGGTTTTATGCGGTTTTGGACATGTGAATTTACAGACCAGCCACTGCTGCATAGTTGTAAATCACTTGTAAATGCAAAATAACTCGCTCACTTCTTATTGGAGATTGATATAGCTTTTATTTCTCCTGTGTCGAGCAGGAATGTGGAGAGTTGCCAAGAAATAACTGGAATTTTGTGAGCCTGTGCACTGATTTATATTGAAATAGGTACTTCATTGCAGCAGTACCTTGAGTCTCACATTCGGATAGTGACTCCTCCTTCTCTCCATCATTTCCAAATGAAAATGCTCCAAAGTGAAGAGTTTTGTGTTCGGTGTAGGAAACTCACTGCAGCACAGTCAATGACGAGGGTTTAGTTGGAACCTAAGCACATCCTGGTCCAGATCAAGGGTCTTGCTGTCCATGTCATTCCCAAAACAGGTTAACAGGGGAACCAGGCTTTGGTGGAGTGCTTCCTCCTTCCACCATCGCACCCTCCTTCTTAGAAAACTGTTGGCCAATTGGAGCTGCTGGCAGAGCTTAGATACTGCAGGACAGGGTATATAAAATGAAAAGTAGCAATTTTTGTCCATTTCCTGTGAGGTTACACTCCACCTTTCTTCAGGTTCCCTCTGCTGATCACGAGGGTCCTTCTCTGAGAGTCACAGGCTGGGTCCCAGTCACACAATTCAGAAATGTGGCAGCTGTGTTACGCTTGATTATAATGGGAGTACATTTCATGGAAAATGAATAGCTGGCTATACATCCTTCCTTTTTTTTTTTTCCTTCTCATTACAACCCAAGTAGTAATTGGATTTTTCCCTCAGTTCACTTCTAACTATTTCTCAATTTGGATTTTTATTACTGAGGAAGGAGAAGGTATGATTGAGAAATTACAGTGTGAAAAGCTGGTCGATGCCATGAGCATATTCTGCATTGCTTCTCTATTATAAAATACACCAAAAGCTATTTTCTAATTGCCTGACATTTTGTTATTTCAAGCTGGACATCACGATTTGGTCAGCAGGGAAATCCACCAATGTAATTCTGACATTGTAGCCTCACTTCAATAGGCACACTCTGGGATTCGTTTAATTTTATTTCGGTTTATTATTCATCATTCCATCTCCATAGACTTGCAATGACATTGTTTTGTCTTGACATTATAACATAATCTGCATATATTTGCATATAATAATCAGGCACTGGTTGAGATTCTCAGGCAGAAATTGTGCATGCTCTGAAGTAGCATCTCAGATCAAAATGTGTGCGAAGTTTATTTCAAGTGTAATTTAAAATCTCTGGACCTTTAACTGATGTCTCCTGGGATCAAAAACTTCAGAAGTTGAACTCAAATTTTTAAAATGTGTTTTCTACTATCTGTCCAATCTTTACAGAAGTTAACTGTTATCAGTTACAATCCCTACTTGTCTCTGAACAGATAAATTAAGCCATATAGGGCTCTAAATCTAATTACTCTAACTGATAACTGAAACTAGAGCCATATGCATAGCTGAGCCCAAATTTTCTTCACCAGTTTGGCTGTTTCCAAAAATTTTCTTAGTAACAGAAAGAGCTCATGCTTTTTATTTCCTGGTTAGTTTTCCCTGCCTGACCCAATAATGTTCCACTGAGTCCTCATGGAGGCAAATTTCACCAACACAACAGATTATGATGAGTCTTCAGGGAAAACAAACAAAACAAAACCAAACAAAAGAAAACAAAACAAATCTAAACAAAAAAACCCAAAAACCTCCCAACCCACCAAAGAAACCCCTCAATCCAGTGACAACCACAAAAAAGGTTTTAACGTGGAGTATTAATTCCGTGCTCAGATTGAGGCATGAACATGCTGAATTGCAATAAAAATTGCTGTGTGTTGTAACCAAGAGTTGTAGCTATGAATCCATATGGATATATGTTCCACATTTTTGCATTTACAGTGCTGTGATAAAACTCAGATCTGATGACCTAAACATGCACAAACTTCAGAGTTCTGTCATTACCACATTAAATTGCCACTCCAGTAGAGTTGAGCAGATATTTTGTTTTCTTTCCTAATTTGGGTTGCTGTGACCTGAAGAAGTGGAAAACGTAGCCAGCAACATTATCACAAAACCCTGATATCACAGCTGACCTCTGCATCTTGGATGTTCAAATTATCAGTGTTCCAGTCAAGAAGGTTTTTCAGAAGGCTGTTGAGCATAATTCTGTAAGTTTGTAATAATTCTGTAAGATCAGACTGTACAAAATATTTTTGTTTGTTTTTGGACACTTTTGCTACACAAATACAGATTTTAGTCTGTTTCTCAGTCACTTCTTACGTTAAAATATTTTAAAAACATGAATCATAACCATATACAATAAATATAGATATAGGCATGTGTCACAGTATTACTTTTCTTGCTTTTAGGTCAAAAATGAAGTTCAGGTGTCTGACTTCAGTGTGAAGTTATACTACTTTTTCCATGTTGGATAGCTGGTTATGCCGTGAATGTTCAACTCCCTTGCAACCTGAAATTGATTATTTTAGTGTAAGAAAAAGACCTGAATCTGACACGTCCTTTTGTTGGCTGCCACATCATAATAAAGGCTATTGTCCTGAAGTTTCTTTGTAAGGAGACAGAGAACATGGAAACTACTAAGAGCATGAGAAAAAGAACATTCTAAACAGTGAAGAATCCTCACATAAGACAGAGAAAAATTTTGTCATTTTTGTGTCCTAGAAAACTTTGTCTTTCATCTGCCTCAATGTGGCCTTAAATTGTCTTCAAAGAAAAGCTTTAAGAAACATCAGCCCAGGTCACCTTCCTTTACAGCCCTCCTGCTGTAATTCAGAATTTTTACTGACACCATTACATTAAACAAGTGTAAGGTGAAATTCAGTGATGAAAGACAGACTTGGGACGAAAAGCAAAAAGGGTATGTCTGTAGTGGTGTGACCTCCCAGCCCAAATATCTGTTTGTAGGCAAGATAAAAATGAAAATTATAATAGAAGCAACTCTCCCCATCTGAAAGGGACTTAAAGTTTGCAGTTAATTATTTTCACCATTACCGGAGCAATTTCAGAAAGGAAATTCTTCATGTCCAAACATGTAATGTGAAGCACCTAATACTGATTTGTTTCTTCATTATTCTTCCAGGAATTTTATCCTTTTCCATATTCCCATTGCAAGAGCTTAAGCTGTACCAGATTTAAGTTCCCTGGGTCAAGTGCCCAAGTGTGTTGATCTATGTTTGTACAATATCTAGCACAGCACAGATGCCACACTATGGTTAGTGTTTCAAGGTATCAGTAATATAAATCATACAACAACACTACACAAGCAAAGCACAGTAATTTTTTTTTTTTTTTAAAATTTATTTCTGCTTGAGTATTTTTGGTTGGTTCATTAGTCGTTGTTTTTTTGTCTGATTTTTTGTGACTGGTCTAAGCAAAGGGTCTAAAAGGCCCCAGTCACACCTTGATTATTATCCTGCAAGTTGCATTGTTTGCAAGCATGAACCCTTTCATAGTCAGGCAGGTGACACTGCAGTTGCAGGTGCACTGATTATGCCATTTTTTGCAGGTTTTCAATATGCAGTGGCAAGAATAGAAATCACTCAGGCTCCTTTTCTTAGACAAGATTTTACTGAGTGAGTTGTTTTTGGGGAATCAAATACTGCCTGTATTCTGTGTTTGCTGTTGTCTGCCTGAATTGTCTTAAAATGGGATTTTAGGCTTTGATCATTACTCATAAACACCTAGGGGATGGTTAACTAGAGAGGGTGATTTTTATTTAAAGATGCAGCTGTGATGATCTGTCTCTGTGCTGGCTTTTAGCTATATAAACACCTGTTGGTCATTTCAAGGTGTTTTTTTTTGACAGCATTTCTGAAAGGTAAAGTCACGGGGGGACATCCAACCCACCTATTTTCAGGTTAGTTCATGCTCTTCACCTTTGCAAATGACTTTCCCAAGGGTTTGCTGTGAGAAGGACCATGCTGGAACTCAAAACACTTCCTTTCCTGTGTAAATTTGTAGAATCCAAATGTGCAGGAAAAAGACTTTTACCATTATTGATTTATTTATTCATGATATTTTGTTCTTTACCTAATCAGGGTAGCAACATGTACATCCTGTGTCTTTTCCCCAGCTCAAATGACAAATTTGCTAAACAGTTCATGAGGCTGCAAAACTGTTTAATAGCAAGCATGGGTGTTTTATTCCTTATTTTTAATGGCATTCCCAAAGTTAAATAACATGGAAGTTAATAGGCCAAAACTGTGCTGCACAGATATTATTAAGCATACACAATGAAACATACGACAATTGGGAAAACTCAGAATTAAGATTATGTGTTTCAATGCTATTCAGCCCTTTTTATACCTGTATTATTATGCAAATTTATTGGAATATCTGTCTGGTGGTCTGCTTTGAAGGATCAGTGCCATTGCTAAAATGTGTGACTGAAGCTGGGATAGATTTGCTGACAGACAACTGAGGGATGAAGGAGATGAAGAGTGGGAACTTCTCTGGCCAACCTGTGCCAGGGCCTCACCACCCTCACAGCGAGGAATTTCTTCCCAATATCACACCCAAACTAAGTTTTCTTCATTAGCAGAAAAAATATGTTTATGCATGTTATGCATTTTTCATTACAAATGTCCAGGAAACAAGAATTGCACGTTTTCAGTTTGCTTTTCAGGAAACAGGAATGGAACATTTCCAGTTTACCTTTCAGGTTCAGAGAGATATCTTTTAAGCTCCCAGACTGCCTATTGCTTCAAAGTAATCAGCTCTTACAGATAAGGGAGATTTCTATCATTGTGCAATTAATTTGTATTTAAGCAATCTTTGCAGCTTTGAGTAGGTATTTCCTATTACCTCTTTCTAACTCATTTAAAAATAAAAGGCATTCTAATAGATTCATGGCAGGCTAACTTGCAGGGCTAAGAATGGATATATGCCAGCCATGTTTTAGTAAATATGATATAATTTTGTAATCTCAAACCCCATGTGCAATATCTCTTCACATAATCCATTTTTTCTACATTTGTTCCCCAAAAAGTAACTACATCTGAGTGTGAAACTAATTTATATTAATAGTTTCCTCATCATATTTATTTCCTACAGAGAAGCTATGGATTAGAAATATAGTGAATTTCCAAAATATACTAATTTTTAATATCTTCATTTCCAAGGTAAAAGCTTTAATTTATGCATTTATATACATTTATAAACAAGTTTATATATATATATGTGTGTATATATATATATATGTACAATAACCACATCCTTCAGACTCGTAGGTTGACAAGGGTCTGAGTTATATAAAGACATTTATGATTAATATGTAGTGAAGTTTGAAAGACAATGATCAAAATTCCAAGTGTGTGTTTGTATATTTACAGGTATGTGAGTTTTATTTTATGATAAACTCCCTGAAGATGTTTATATATTTACATAACTTTATTGATAGAAATTATCCTATTTTAATTCTGAAAGTAAAGTAATGTGAATGCTTAATATTTGCAGAAACCAAACCTTGAGCAATGACTAAGATTTTATTAAAAAAAAAAGATAACCAATTTAAATTAATTTGAATCCTAAACCCCCAAATATGACTCCTAAATCCATTTTGGACTCAGGAATCCTGGGTATTATTTTCAGAACTGTTGATTTTTCATAGTGTTCAATGAGTTCAACATTCATGAAAACCAGTAGATGAAAACTTCCTTTGTTTATTTGGATTTTGATTACTTCCTAAGGCCAAATATGACATACAAGGTCTTTTTCTGGTTCTTATGATAAAAGTACAGCAACTTCAGAGTATATTTATAGCAACACAGTGAAGGGAGAGCCTAGGAAATGGAAAAAGGGTGCTCTAACATAAAAATATTTCAGTGTTTTACCTACTACTAATCCATAAATCTTTTCTCTAAACTATTGAAAAATGCACAAATCTTACCTAATATTAAAAATAAGCTGATCTCTATTACAATTTTGTACTGATTATAAGCACTTTTCTTCATCGTTTTTAATTAGCAGATATTAGCAACCAAAACCACTGCATATTGGTCCAAAATTATCTATCTTCCTACATCATTGTTATGCTTTTATATTAGGGACCAGAAGAATCTGAAGAGTTGATCAAAACAGAGTTCATCATTCAAAAATCCATTTTGTTTCTGAATTTAAATAGCTATTACAGAAAGAGGATTAGAAGATTTATATTATATGAGGTAGTACTATATTTGACATTTTTGAGCCTTATGAAAATTAAAGTCTGACTATTTATTGGATTCTTTTTAAAGCACCAACTTATATATAACTTTTTTTTTTTTTTTAGGAAAAATAAAGGTAGAACTGACAACAGCTTTTATTTAGAGTCTAGTATGAAGTCAGTCAATAGAGGAGATATAAAATTTAAGTGACCATGATAATGAAAGAATATCGTCTACAGTATCTGTCTAACATAATAATGGTAATATTAAGCCAGCAGATGGTCAGTTCTAGAAGGAATTTTACTTATGGAAACTTAATAGAAATCTCAGCAGGTCAGGAAAGTCAGAGATTACGGTGTTAGTAAGTGAAAAGTCTCTCATCACTGAGCAGGGGGAACGGAGTGAAAAGTTAACCCATAAGAAAATAATGACTGAGAATCAATAATTCTGTCAGCACATGAACATACTTACTGCTCCTGGAATTGCTAAACAACATTCAGGTGAGTATTTTGCTGGAAAAATCTTGCCAAAATCAAAAGAGCTTTAACAATTGCATCGCTAACCGACAGACCTTATCTGTAATGGATCATTCTCTGGATTCAGGAACAATAATTGTACTCATACTATTTTCATGCATGCAAATGATGATAGTTTGTCTCACATCAAACATTATTTCTTGTTTCTCTGGTAGATAACCTGATTAAATATACTGTTTGGTCCTTATTTTCTTATGGAAACTTAGTCTCCAATTTAAAGATCTGGGGCAGACATTAAATTATCTCAGGGGTTATTTGGAGCTGCAGAGCTGTACAGAAGCACACTTGCAGCAGTGAGATGGATTCCTATAGATAGTTTACATTAGAATGCTTGTAAAAACAAACAAAACCTGTCACGCTAAAACAATGAACCTGATGCCATCATTCATTTTAAGTTTGTTCTCTGCAAGTACTCCCTTCAATAGGGGAGCTCTTACATTCCTGGAGGGATTCACATGGTTGAACGCAGGCATCTCCGTTGCAGATATTCACCTGCATTTGATTCATGAAAAACCAGTAAAAGCTGCTTTTAAAGCCTATCTAATTTCATCTTCACGTTGATTTCTAAAAGAAGCTGGATAAACAAGTGGAGAGCCTAGGCTGACCAGCCGAGATTTAGACTCATCCAGAGCAGAAGTTCAAGGTGTTTTAACCAATTTCAGGCACTGACTGCTTCAGGTCTCACTGGGCATTTTGCATTCCCAGAGTCAGAGTTAATGAGACAAAAACCCACACGTTATGCCATGATATCACTTTGATTAAAGAAACTCAGGGTGAGCATCACCACTCTTCATTTTAAAGCAGCGTCTGCCTGTTAAAATCATGATGATTTCCGTCTTGTCAGTTTTTAAATTAATTCACTTTCTGAAGCCTGTGGTTTGGTAAAACCAGCAAGCTTAGCTGTTTCAGTTGAGATCTTCATCTGTTAAACACCACATTATGACTCTTATATTTTATAACCAATTCTTTACCAACAGTCATCAAAGTCAAGACTGGCCAAGGCTTTCCCCTGTTGTCTGTGGTGCAAACCCCTCCCTGGGCAAGACTGTTTTACATCCCAAGTTTGAAATGTGTTTTGTACACTGGAACTGATTGTTTCCTGTACTGCTGGGGATAGAGAATGCCTTTTCACCATTCTAGTTGGTTTATAACTTTTCAAGGGTTTACAGCAAAATTTACATTTCCTAAAGTAATAATCTTGACACATAAGGGAAATAAACACCTTAAAATAGCCAATTAGCTCAACTTAATTGTAAACACAGAACTGCTCACACCAGTGATCTCTCAATCACAAACACTCCCTTTTAAATTGAATTATACCAATAGTAGTTCCTGCTTCAGTAAACAGATACTTTCGAGGAGAAACAGTTTTTCTGTAACAATTTTTCCCATGCACAAAAGTTTAGGGAAAAATTCTTAACAAAAATCCAGCATGCAACCATTTCTAATGATAATAGCAATTTATTGAAATTGTAGAAGGCTAAGTTATTGTTCACATTAAACAGAGTCTTACAGAAAGAAAAAGCAGCATATCCTGTCAGAGAGTTTATGAGCTCAGAAAGAGGCACAACCTCCTGGAGGATTTTCTGTTCTACAGGGCATAAAGTAAGGTAAATGCAGTTGAAAACACATGAGGCTGTCCAAGTCAATAGGTAATTCTTTGATACCATAACCCCTGAAGGAAGTCAGTATTTCATTTGATTGCTCTCAGCCCCATGATTCAGCAAGAGACTTTAACAGTGTTTTCCTCATTGGGCTGGTATCCAGAGAAGAGGGTTTGGTATCCCTCCTGTGGGAGCAATTAAACCTCTCCTCAGGGATTGTGAAAGCCCAGGTTAAATATGATACAGTTAGAAAGATGACACTAAAAATGTTTTAAATAGGCATGTTTTGGTCTTTGGTCAACATTAATGTGATGTCAGATCCTTGCACCAACATCTCAGCAGGACAGAAATTACTGGCATTCTTTTCTTCTTTACGCTCTTTGTGTTGCACCAAACCCCATAAATCCTTACAAAACTGGAAATTAATCTCTTGGTACTTTAGCCCTTTAGGTTAATCAAAATACATTTTTGCTCTTCATAACGTTATTTTCTATTTTCCTCCTGTCCTGTACTAGCCTCTTTCGGAGTGACACGATGCTGATTTATCACATAGGAAAACCAAACAGCAGAAAGGTGAATCTGTGTATCAAAAAAATCCCCCCAAACTTCCTGTTTTCTAAAACTGCTTATTGCCAATAAAAAGAAAAGGATATTTTTGTCAACCACATGCAGCTGTTTTTATATTTCATGAAAAGTATTCCGGTGGAATATGCTACAGGTACTATAGCGTGTGACTCCCTTTAAAGAGGGGGAGGTTATATAATTGGAATGAAAGCTCTATTTATGAACTGGAAGTTATAAATTGCTACTGAATGAATTAAAAGCATGGCTGAATGAAGATGAACACCAGACCCCTGTCATACCTCAAAAACCTGCAGCAGATAGGGGCATCTCTCAAACTTTCTTGATTATATGACTTCTGGAAATTCATAATTTAGCCAAATCTTAACATATCTTCGTGGCAATAAGGGAAGTTACACCTAAAACATGAAGGTCATATCTTTCCCCATTTCATTAAGGTGCTGGAGATTCTCACTGAATTAAACACACTGTTGTTCAGCAAAGGCAGAGGAATATATTTCCACTTTATTTATTCAAAGAACCAACTCTGGGGATGTTCCGAGTAGGGTCAGATATTTTTTGTTTGTTTGATGGTTTGTTTTCAGCATTGAGCATGTGGCAGAAAAAAAAATACATTGAGGTTTTCCAATGAATAGGGAGAGACAACTGTGCTCTGATAAGAAATGTACAGAAAAGTAAACAGGTTTATTTTATGCACTTATTCTATTTCATTTACCTAACACCACATCAGAGAACAGACTCCATGCAAAAGGACTATAAAATCATATTTCTTATTAGTCAATGCCAGTAACATGAGCAGAGATGTTATGTCCAAAAATATTATTGTGTCAGAAATTATTCTTGTAAATTCTTTTGCAGCATCAGTTGTTAGGAGTGGGATGGATTTTTCACATCTTTTCATAAGAGCAATTGTGCAGCTTCCTACTGCATTTCCTAACATCAGGTTACAGTGCTATGAGTGCAAAATGGAAATAATTTTATTTAATACCATTGAACTATCAGTAAAATATTACTTTTTGTGTATACTTCAGCAAATCCTTTCACAATTTCGAGTCAGAAACCGCTCCATTTTGCTTCAAAAAGACAGCTATTATTCATAATTGCTTGGTAAGGATTAAGTAGTTTAAATTTGCAGGGCATCCTGAATTTGTGACATTTTTCAAGCACTTGAACATGGTAATAGTAAGATATGATTTCCTTGCAGAGCTACATACTGTGGATTTGCCTTTCAGGTTCTCATTTCTTCCCTGCTGTCTCTGCTTCAATTGTTAAAATTAAGTGTACTGCTATACAAATGATGACCTTCCCAACCCCATTTTTAAATACATATAATTCTGAGCCAGGAACTGGGAAAGGACTATCTTTTTTTAAAAAAATGTGTTAGTGGGTAGATGGCTTGAGCAGAGGGAATCTTGCATATACTGTTGATTCAGTTTTATCTTTCAAATGTTTATGTTTAGAAGCACTTCAGGTTGTTCTTCCATGCTTTTTCATGGGTGTATCGTTATTGGATCAACCTGAAAGAAGCACTTTGGTCCATTTATTCACTATTCTGCCTCAAAAGATTATTCATTGCCGTAGAGCATCAGTGAAATATGGACCTGGAGGACTCAAACCCATGGAGTCATTAGCTCATTATCAGATGTCTCAATTTCTGATCAGAATGAATATTAGCAAGGATATTCATACTGTGAAGTGTGAAAATCTACGCAGCAAACCGTGTGGAAAGGACATGCAATAAGAGATGTGCATTAATGAAAAGCAAAAGGTGCTGCTCAGAGTTGAGCTTTTATAACCAGTTAAAGTCAGCTACAGTAATAGTGAGTTGTAAGTTCAGCTTCTGTTAATTACGTAAATGTTGTGTACGATAATCAAAGGGTTGATTTCAATTACTTATTTGTGTTCCATCTAATCTATTACATCTAAAATTTGAATGCCATCACCGCAGAACAGATGCTGTCCACTCTCATAAAACAGGTTTTCTTTTACTACATTGTCGTTTGAAATTTATTAGTGTCATGACGACTTTGTTATTTGTCTTGTGATTGATACAGTAAGAAAATAAGTCCTGGCAGCTTATTAAAAAAAAAAAAAAAAAGAGCATTTAAAATTTCCTGTTTCATTCAAAACAGACAAGTCAAATTTAGAGAAGATATGGAATTTGGAACCAGGAGAGTACACAGCTATCAAAGGGCACAAATCCAAACCAATATGATTCAAATTTGAAAGGGCTGAGGAATAGGTCCAGTCAGGCTCACAGTGGTCACAACCTCATGTACTTAATGCAGAAATGCCGAAGTGAAAAGCAGTGTGGTTTTAAAAAATGACAACCCAAGCCACCCACACCAACCTGAAAAGGGAACAGTGGCATTTAAAAGACTCTGCTAACTGTAGAAAGTGGGAAATTCTCTCGACACGCAGTTTCTCATTAAGCTTACTGACAAATAAAAAAATGAAAGGTTTGGTAAAAAAGTTTTGATTTTCTTAAAGTTTACCCTAAAATAAAACAATAAGTGCATCATATAGTCCACCCTCCCTTTTTTAAATGTTGAAAATATTTTTATTCATTATTTAATTCAGGTAAATATCTAAATAAAAAGTAAATGTTACATTTTTGCTCTTAACTCAATATAAAGTTTTATTCATGCTAGAAAAGAAATGTCTTCTCAGAAGGAAAAGTTTTCCACTTAGCACAACGGCAACAATGAAAGATTAAAGCTATACCTAATAGGGTATTTACCATGTACATCTGTAAAAATTCATAAATATGCAGTAATATTCTCAAAAATTTAATCTGGGGATCCTGATTAATTATATGTCATCATATTCAAATGCACATAGCATTTGAATACTTCTTATTGTTGGTGATTCTTATATTTTCTTCAGGTGAAACCCATGTATTGAAACAGCCTATTTGGACTTTGTCTTGTAAAACCATATTTATTGGATTTTTAAGTTAATATTCTCCAAATAAATGATATATCACGTGAGTAATTTGAAGTGGGAAGGAACATTATTCTAAAAGATCTGAGAAGTTTTCTATACTTTGAGGAATGGTAAAAAAAAGTAGGAGGCATCAAGTTGTTGCAAATATTATTTAGGCATCTGATAGCAAAATGCTGTCTGATTTTCTCTCAAGATCTTTCTTCTTAAAGATAAATTTTTATTTTTTAAGAGTAACGCTAATTTATTCTGTATCTTACAATGTGGAATACTCAATTGGTTTTTCTTTTAATTTGAAAGGGCAAATGTAAGCAAGAAAACATTTCAAAACCACCTTTTATTGCAAAATCTCTGCCAGTGAGGATTCATAGCCTCGATTTGCAGGGGATCAGTCTCCCCAGTGGCATCACTTAAGCATGAAGACAAAGTTACTCTAGAAATGAAGTCCCACTTGAAAGAATTTCACCCACAAACCGATAATGGAAATGAATAATTATCAGAGATGCATGTAATTCTCCAACAAAGGCTAAATCTGTGAAAAGACAAATGGATATTTTTCTTAACCTCAATTTTCCCTGTGCTAGCTAGAGAGGCAAGAACAATGATGCTGCTATGCAAAACATCTGTAATCAGACATAATTGTTAAGAATAGAGTATTACTTACAACACCATAATAATAGCTGTTACATTATTATGTCCTCTTGATAGCTCTAATAATACTTACCCTTGGCAGCACAGCTCTCTTCCTTTGCTATGTAATTTCTGAGAGTGCATGTAGTTATGCAGTTTGCTTTTTACTCTTTCTTACTGAATCTAGCCTTCTAGGGGAGAAAAAAAAATGTGATTGACCAAAAAAAGGAAAAAAAAAAAAAAAAAAGAAAAAAAGGAGAAAGACAGCTACTTCATAGTTCAAAGGAATAGCATTTAAATGACCAATTGCCTAAAAAATTATTGCCAACTTTGAGGACTAGCTGCCACCACTTGTTCCTGCAGTGAGTTACAGGTAAAATACAGTGCTTTTCGCATCAATAAACCCATTTACAGCCTGAGGTGTTACCAACTTGCAACATCCAAGTAACAAAACAGAGTGTTTGACTTCCCAGCAGTTTGGTACATTATTTTTTTTTACTGGACATAAGAAGACAAGACCATAGAGGTGAGTAATTGCTTCAGTGATCAGCAGGTCAGAATACACTGGGGATCTGCATAAGCAGGATCAGTCCAAGGATTATTTCTGCTTATGAACTTTCAGGAACGTTCTTTCTTTTCCCTTTTCCCCTTAGACCCACTCATGTGTTAAGGTAAGTGTGAGAAATGAAAGACAAACGCGAAGGAGCCACTTCAAAGGGTTGCAAAGTGGAGTCAGACACCTCTATCTTGTTTTGAAGCTTGTGGGGTGGACATAACAAGGATGACCAGCAGCCAGTCTGTGGAATAAAAAAGATTAAAACCCCCTTACACAACCCACAATAAAGCAGAGCAAACAGAGAAAATACTGCTGTGGACACAGAGAGAAGAATTACAACACAATCCATGGTAATGAGTGACTAGAGTAACAAAAGCTTCTGGTGTTCTGGAGACAATCTCATGAAAAACGCTTTTCCACTTCCAAAGGCCCCAAAATATGAATGTTTCTGCTGAGCATTTCTCCCTAAGCAGTGGGAGGAGGTTGCTGCAACCCACCCGTGAAGGCAGGTTCTTCTTAATACATCCCTTGGGGTGGATTAGAGTGAAAAGACACTGAATGACTGGTGGTTAGATCAATCTGTCTATCTATCTATAGATAGATAGATGTAGAGATATGTAGATATAGATATATGTATTATAGATATAGATATATGGGAGGTTTATTTTACAACAATTTGGTTGCAATGGAAGGGAGGTATGTAGCCACTTTGATTATTATCTATGGAAATATAGCAATATGAAGGTGTAAATATGTCACTTAAGAAAATATATAAGGAGGAGAAAGAAAATGTAAGAGTGGATAGTAGAGAGAAAAGATCTCACCGTCCTTGGATCCAGTGGTGAGACTTGACTGTTGCAATTTTTATATCCGTGGTCAAAGTGGGGGTCTTTGATGATTTTTGACACTTTCTAAGATGTGACCCTGCCTCTCATAGGAGTGTAGTTGAGCCAGGTATGCCCCATCAGAAGGGACAAAACCCTTCAGCTCTATCCCTGAGTGTCCTGACAGCTCCCCTGGGGGGAAATTTTACACCTGAGTTTCAACAGGAGGACTCTGGCATGAAAATAAACATTATCCCCCCTCGCAGGGTCTGTTTCTTGTCGGCTTTTTCCTTTCTCTGGCCCAAACCCCAGGCTGGTTGTGGTCTTTTCCCCGTGGTGGGTGATCACCCCTCAGCCCCTGGGCTGCTCTAATGCAGATCAGAGGTTTCACCACCACACACCCAAAGCCTTTTCTCCTCACCTTCATTTGGGGGGTGCAAACCCGACCTCAGCAAAGCACCTTGGCAAATGGTTGATTAATTGAGTCATTAACCATGAACATTTCAGTCTCTCGCAGCTAACAGCAAGAGGAAACTTCCAGAGAACACAAAGTGATCCTAAGTGTCTTCCTATTTTTACTTCCAAGTGAGAAACAAATTTGTTTTCATTTTCAGCTCATTCAAAGTCCTTTGCAAATGTTGAATAACGAATATATGTCACACTAATGTAAATAAAGTAAATATAAAAGGCTTGATCTTCTAGTTCATCCCTTTTAAGTCCTGGGAGGTTTTGGCAGTTTTGCTCAGGTTTTGCATACTCTGATCCAACAAATTTATACTTACTGCCTGGTCTTCTTTATCAGAAAAACTCCATATCTTTTGGTAATTCAATCAACAAAGTGTTGCTTTTGCTGCTCTCAGAAAACAGAGTGGTGCCTAATTGGTAACCTGGAGAGGTGTCTGCACAGAATTCCTGTTTGGATGCAATCAGATATGGCAAAGCCATCTACCTAATGGAAAAAGTTGTGATTTTCTCTAAGAAATGGGAATCTGCTTTATCTTTACCTGCGAGGAAAGAAGCTATTAGGATTAAGACACCTCTCATTTTACAATAGTCAGGACTAATTTACCACACTGATGGGAACAGGCCATTGCAGGAAGGTGTCTGCAAAGTGTCTTGGCTTCCTTGTCCTTGCACAGACTTTTTGCACAGTTTGTGCTCCGTGATGATACCAAGAAATGTTATTTTCCTTGAGAGCCAGGAACAGTTTTTTAAGGCTATTTTGAGTTTCTACCACTTCCTGTGATCTGCAAATATCAGAAAAACAGTTTGTTGAGCATTTCTCCTTTTATCCTTGGACTGTCGGTGTAATTTTCTTTAAGGACTCTGGTGGGAATACCTGGGTAGGCTGTCAACAAGGTGCTAAAGAGAGCTCAAAAATCAATGCTTAAAAGAACAGACAAGGAATTACAAAAAACAAAAAGAAAACATAAAAATGTTCATGAACTCTTTCTCACTCGGTGCTCTGCTCTTCCTGGCCATTCCATGCATGGATTTTGATTAGCAAAAATCTTCCAAAGTTATTTTTTAAGACAGGTACTCCCTTTTGTGCCCACGTTATACAAAGGTTGCTAAGGCATGTGCGTATTTTCATAATTGCAGTCCATTTAAGTAGATAAGTTTTTTCCATAAACAGTTTTCCATACTCTAATTATAACCCTTTGAGTAGTGTGTGCTATTATAATGTCAGCCTTTACCAGAAAAATGACAAAGATTAACTCTTTTTGTGGATGTGCTGGAACTAATAGATAACCTGTTTATTAAGTAGCTATAACATCGCCTCAGGAAAATCTAGATGTAGAGGCAACACGGCTAAAAATTCAATACATTCTGGTAAAGGAAGGATATAGACAGCAAACTGTTGTGGAGGTGCTTAAATAATCTTGCTATTAGTCTTGAAGATGATGTCAGAATTTTTAGTTTACTGTTCTAAAAGCAATGGAATGAGTAAATGTAACTTTATTGGTATGCAAATTCACGGAACATTTTCTGCTCTTTATTTGTGGTTACTTTCCCTTGGTGTGTCTGCAGGACAACAGCACCAGAAATCTCAGCTCAGGCGTAAAATAGGTGGATTTGAGGTGGTAAATCATTATGCACCTCGTGGATGAACCTGCCAGTGAAAATCTCGAAGTTAGTGGAATTTTACCTTGAAAGAAGTTTTTAAGTCACCTATAAAAACCATAAAAACCTTTTATTGAGCCCAAAAGCAAAAGAAGTGAGAGAGAAGTAAGTTTTAGCTTGCTGATATTACAGACTAGGTAAGGAGGAGGGCATAGAAATAGCCCAACTGCTCTCACCACTTAATCTTGCCCCAGCTCAGACCAGGAGTGTCCCGTGGTGCTGCCCAAGGCTCCAGCAGAGCCCGGGCTGAAATCTGAATTCCCTTCTTCCTAACCTTTAAAAAAAGCTTTCAGAAAACCATGGGAATGGCATTTTGCCAGTCAAAGCGTCTCAGTCTTAAGCTGTGATTAGTATCCCAAAAAGGCCCTTTAAACCAGTCTGCCACCAGGTCTTTGTCTTTTTCATCAAGTCTAAAGGTAGTCCCACACACCAAAAAGAAATAAGAGTTAATTCACGGCCAAAAAGAGAAAAACCAACCACCTTAGGAGTTCAGTGACCTTTTTTTTTTCTTTTATTTAGACACCTCATTCTGTGCCTTCCTCAGTTCTTTTGTGGATTTATCCCTTAATAAACAGCACTGAACCTTTGTCGCCTTTGAACGTGCACCTACACTGCTTAATTACTTTTCTCTTTTGGAACCCATTCATTAACACTGGGCAGAGAGTTATGAAATACAAAGGATATGTAAAATTGGTTTTGCAGTGCGTCACACACAGTTCAGTGTCAGGGACCTACAAACAGCTTCTGCGGAAAAAACCCAATAATTACAGGAAAATGAATTTTAGCAGCACAAGAGATGTAATTTATGGAGTTATTTTGAAGCCAGAGTATTTGAAGATCAAAGAGCTAATCCTTAATAGCTTTTAATACAAGAAGAAAGAACATTTATTTCTTTTCTAAACATTTATTTTTTAATGATAGTGCATAATGCAGAAACTCCTTTTATTTTCCTTTAGAAATAAAATAACAAGTATAATTGAAAGTAATTTCCTCTGGAAAAAAAATGAGAAAAGGGAAAGGAACTGTCAAGTAATACCCAAGTGATATTAACCTCTGAAATCATTGCTGCCTGCCGTGTCAGATCTACTTTGTTCATTATGAGATACTGCTAAAATATTCTTATCTTCAGCATTTGAGATGAGGAGTATCTTATAGTAGAATCAGTCACTAGTCCAGCAATGTATGAAACACTTCATGTATTTCATGTGCATTTTGCCAGCATCCATCCTTAAAAAAAAAAAAAAAAAATTGTCCTGGTAGCTGTTAACACAGATTCTAACTACTTAAAACCACTTACACACCTGTTAGAACCACTGTATGTACACTCTGACTTAACAGAGTGTCCTTCTGAAACCTGCAGTCTGTTTCAAAAATTAGCATTTGTTCCCAGTTTCTTCAGATTAGAGGGTAAGAGAATTGCTTTATCATTCAGGTCACACCAGAGAGTTTTTCAATTTTCCCGAATTGTTGATACTTTTAGGGAAGGGAGTAGCTACCAACCTCAGTGAAAATCTGTCAGACTCTGGGGAAAAGTAAATAGGTAGATAAATATGAATTAAACCTACCTTAAACTGGTTGATCTGGCAAATGAAAAATACCTCAGAATTACAGGGTTTTTATTTTGCCACTTAATTCACATAACAAGATTTTTAGACTGTCTATATAGGCAAAGAAAAAAGTGGCAATGTTGCACAATACCATGATAATTATTGGTAAATTCTATAAAGCTGCTGATCAGTTTGAGCCTGCACAGAGACAATAAAGCCCAAATGGTGTATATGTTGTGAAAAAGTGAAGGAAAACATAAAGTTTTCATTCCTCAAATACTTATTGAACTCACTCCAAGAGTTAATATTTCTTGTCTTGTCCTATATTGCCATCCAAAAATGAAAAAGTCAAGGAAAAGTGAAAAAGAAAGAAATACAAGAAAATAGATCTATACTGTGAGAAACTGAAGGAGTAAGGGAAGACAAGTGTGTGGCACCAGCTAATTTGCTGGATCCTGTGGGTTTTTGGAGGGGGTCAGGGAAGACAGACATAGCACACTTCAGAAAAAAATTGAAAATGCTGGTTTGTGACCTCCCAAAGAGTTCAGTGCTCAAATCCTTGACTCCTTTATTCTGTAATTTAGGGGGAAAAAAAAAAAAAAAAAAAAAAAAAGAAATAAAATTGTGCCAAACAAAGCTGACCAAAGACACTTTTATATCTTTATTATTCCATACCTGGCAACATGCTGTGACTGCCTATTATTTCAGAGGGCTCTCAGTGCCTGCAAACACACACCTGGTGATGGGTATTGCCTAAAAGGGTATGTTATTTACTTGTTGCTGGTAGTATGCATGGAGGACATCTCCTGTGCTTGGGGCTGGCTGCTGCTCTGTGCTTGTGCATGTACAACTAAACCTGAACATTCTCCATTGCAGGCCCCACCAATGGATGAAATATCTGCCAGCGCCTTGCAATTTGTCTTCATCTCCCAACACTGCTCAAGTGCCTGTACAGTTAGATATTTAACCACACTATGATTTCCAGACATGTGTAGGTGAGTAAGGGGAAAATTCAGGCAAAGAGTGAGAGATTATTTCTACATAGTGGTATTCAAAACAAGCTGCTTTTCGTGCTCAGCCTGTCGGCTCTGCCGCACTGCTTATTGGCTATTAGGTTTCACGATTTTCAAGTCACGTTATTTATTATCTTTACCAACAAGGTGCTCTGTATCAGATTGCCTGTGCTGATACCATGACATCTCACTGCCTGTGGGCTCTGTCTAATTGTCAGAAGGTGCAGCACCGACACACACGTGTCTCTGAACAGAAATATGTGTGCTCGCTGTCTGCTGCAGGGGCATGTGATGTGCTGCTTCAGACCTCTTCCTGCCATAAAGGAGTGTATTAGCATAGCATCTAAACAAACATTTCTTCCACACTGCTCACCTTTGAGGAACAGCCAAGCCTTTCTGTTTGTTTTCGCAAGCTTCCTTCAGTCTGGTGGACAATTTTCACCTGGGGATAATTTCTGGGATCTCTCTTTACTCCTTTCTTTTTAAGTTCTGAAAGAGAGGAGCATTATTTCAGAAATTTGCAGTCAACAGATGACAGGGGAAACTGAAACGGAGGGAGGGTGAAATGATCAGAGGAGGAACACCGAGTTCTTTGTCATAGCACAGTTAAAACACAACTCACCTTGGAATGCCGCGTCTCTTCTTTATTCAGCAAAAGAGCCCAAAAGAAAGTGTTATAAGCAGTCACAGTAACAGTTTTACTAGGATTTATTTGTTTTGGATCAGGGGATGGGGTGGGTAAACTCCAGGTGTTTATTCTGGATCTTTGAATTGCCATTGCATCGTGTTGCACTACATCTGTCCATCACCTTCTTATACTATTAAAGAAAGAGAGGCAAATAGACCAGAGATTGACTGGTAAATTTCCCAGTTGTGTTCATGATTTCAGAGATTTTTGAAATTTTATGTATGTTGTGCACAAGGACTATGACCTAAAATGCATGTTTTTGTCTTTAAAAAAGAAACTTCCTATACAATGAAATCTTTTAGCAGAATATTGTCAAGGCAGTAAAAAGTGTATAAAAGATGGTATTAGATGGCAACGTTTATCAGTCACAAAAGTCGGTAGAAAGAATCAATTATGAAGAAACTGTGAGTCTGAAAAGTATATTTAATAATAATAATAATAGCTATTGTTATTTTGGTTATATTTTTCTTCAAATGTTAAGAATAAAACTGATAGTATGATGATCTGAGCTCAGTGATGGTAAGGGAATGAAGAAAGGGAGTCTCTACAGAAAAAGGAAAACATTTTGCCCTTTTTCTCTTTGCTGGTTTTCTGAGCATGCATTGCTTTCTCTGCATTGTGGAAGCACCCAGAAGACGAACACAGCTCTATTTTTTTGCTGGTAGTTTTTCCACATGTGCAGTAATAGATAACAAAGTGAATGGGTTATTGGTAGAAGAATTCGAGATGTCCAGCTGAATGAACACAGTTTGATGAAATATTTTGCTAGAGTGAAAAGTGAGGACTGGATACTACAAAAGCAAGATTCTACTGGAGATGGAGTGGCTTGTGGACGCTCTGAAACCTCCTGGCACAGAAGATGATTTGATACAATAGAAAATTTAAAAGGTGATGGTAGATAGTGGAAATGGAGTGGAAATCAGCCTCAGCTGAGGCAAGGGAAGAGGTTTTAGCTCGGAATCAGTGAAGGGTGACTATGGGCACCCAGCCTGCAGCCATTTGTCATCCCATTTGATTTTGCTGCTCCTGGAGGTCTTGCTTCATCTTCTCTCATTTTGCTGTAGCTGGAGTTTGCCAATTCAGCTGGCTTTTGTGGTGCTTAGCTATTTACAGTGCATGGAAGAAAAAGACTGGAAACTCTCGTGGAAACACAACACACCATGCATGAGTGGCAGAGCAATTAGCAGCCCACATTATGGCATTTGTTCATCCAGATACACCCAAATGTCAGCTAAACCCCCAGCCTGGCTCCGGGAGATTTGTGGACACCAGTACAAAATGCCAACAAATCCTATCTGAAGAACTGAAATGCTGCTTCTCCTTTTGGTAATAGCCCAGCAGATAGCCATGCTTTTATATATATATATATTTTAGCTTTTCCTGGAGTGCTTGTCAGGAAATTAATTTTTGCTCAATTGCAAGCTTTTAACTTGAATAGTGCTCTTCAGTCAGGACAATTTTGGTTTTACTTTTCCTTTGTGGAGCCCTCAGTACTTACAACTCTGAACCTTCAGCCTTCCTCCCCCCAACTTCCCCTAATTACCACGCCAGCTAGAACAAACCAATTTGTTTTGTTGCAAGCTCCGTGTGATTATCTTCCGTGGGCATGCACGTGAGCACAGCCAAGCTACAAAAAGACTGATAAATGAGCCACTTATTTGATACAGTAATAATCAGATTTATCAAAGGCCCGTGCATTGGCTGCACTACAGATATATTAATCAGAAAGCTGGAGCTGAACTTCCTCAAGGTGACAGCTCACGAGGTCCTTCCTGAAAGCCTATTTTCTCCAGAGCTAGGCGTAATGCTTTGATAATTGTAATCTCTCGCAGGCAACTTTTAAGCCACCTTGAAAAGACTTTACATTTGCACCCCAGATAATTTTTTTTCAGGCAGCATTCAGGTACTCTTTGGGCGTTTCCCAGCTGAGTGTTTTTCTCGAGGTGGATGGAACTTTCTGAGCGCCCTTGTCAGCATTTGCCCTCTTACGCTGCCACCTTAAATAGGGATGAGAAGTTACATAGGGCCCAAAAGGAGGGATGCACTTGCATGAGTCTTGCTTTGGCAGGTTTTTTTTTTTGGATAGCCACATGATCAAAAACCCTGCTGTTTTTTTGCCTGCTGTTGTCCTATAGGGGTATTTCTCTTAAGTGTAATAAGACTGACCTGTAAATATATTATATACTGGATGCCTTGGGGTATATCTAGGGAAAAATCAAATACTGTATTTTAGGAAAACTTAATTTTTGTTATTTTACTTGATCTTCTCCAACTAGTATGTGATGGGTATAGGACCATCATCATATTTTCTAAACAGAGAACAAGCTATTTATTTAGTTCTCCGCCTGTAACACCTGCAATTTTTGTCTTTGTAGAAGGCAGTCTGACTTTTCATTCCAGTAATGCATTTCAAGTACCAACAGCAAATATGGAAATATGACTTGATGTTGCAGTGAGAAAGCAGTATTAAATTCTTCCTGCTTTTATGGGCTGTGTGTCATCCTGGCTCATTCTGCTGCATAAATTGAAGAGCTGAAGAAAAAAGATTTCTTTCTGAAAAAAACTCACAGTTCAATACTTACATACAGAGCTCTATATTTAACCTCTCTAATATGACAACCACAACTCTTATTTAACCCCTCTAATATGATGCACCTAAAGGGAGAATACCTGCAGCTGAATTTATTAGGTGAAATGCTGAGTTAAAGAGACAATTTTTTCCCATAAGTGTCTTATGGCTTCTATTTCACAAAGTGGCATAATATTTGTAAATTCAGGTGTGTGTTTGTCTTTGATCAGATAGAGACTCTAAAATCTGACCAAGTGTAGAAGTTAACTTTAAAACATTCTGACCTTGATACAACTGTGCAATTGCCAGTGGAATGCAATATCTAATCATACTCCATCATAGCACATCATATCATTTAGAAATTAGTTTAAGAAAATGAAGGCACTGCTTTTAGAGAATATATCAAACCACAATATAAATGAATTCTCATTAGGACTATATCCAAAAGAGCAAATTAAAGCCTAACACACAGCTGCGGGGTATGAGGCATGTCAGTCTAAAACCGTGATCTCAAACCTTCCCAGTGACTCCTTAACCTCTCAACACTCTGACTAGAAAGTTTCTTTGTGAGGCTGGGTTTCTGCTTTTACCTGGGTGCAGGGATGCCCCTGTTTAAGCACTGCCCAAGCTCCAGTGAAGTCAGAAGTCAATGATTCAACTCTCTATAGTCCTGACTTGTAGGCACCTGTGTCTTGTGTTGGGGCTTGCTTTGGTTTTTAATATGTGGATTTTTATCTGATTAATAAAATCACTTTCCATCTTAAGCTGGAATTTGTAGCCAGATACACTGAAGAATGGGAAGAGAAAAATTTTGTTCAGGTCACCCAGAAAAACTCCTCCGAACATGACATACAACACTTATTGCCTACTATGTGAGAACATTTCTGTCCCTCACACAG
This sequence comes from Amblyornis subalaris, assembly GCA_018881555.1. Taxonomy (NCBI): domain Eukaryota; kingdom Metazoa; phylum Chordata; class Aves; order Passeriformes; family Ptilonorhynchidae; genus Amblyornis; species Amblyornis subalaris. The sequence goes on from JACAXG010000195.1 coordinate 511,183, forward strand.
AAATCAGGTACAATAATTTGACTGTTCCGACCATGGACAGTGTAGCAGAATATATTTCTGAGATAAGTGTGACAAGTGTAATTCTGAAACTTCAAACTGTAGTTAATGAAGGCTTTGTTTTCCTCTGCGTGTAACTTGTTGAAAGGCTTTTTTTGCTTTGCTAGACATTCTTGTTTGATCTTCATACACTGACCCAAAAGAAATTCGAGTGTAGCTTTTTTTCATGTCACCTCGAGCAAATTGGCTGTGTCGTGATGGTTAGGTGTAAACCAGGGGAGATGATTAAATCGTGGTGAGTAACCCATGCCGAGGAGGACATGCTCTCCCAAGGCTCGTGCAGCTCCAACAACACATCTGTGCACTCAGGCTGGGCACATATTCACCAAAATACACCCAGACCGAGTGATTTCCTGCCTTCCTCAGATATTGTTTTAAAATCCTGTTGGTTTTGCTCTGAAGCTCTAAAACCTCATGACAGACAAAACACAAATGGCAGAAATGGCTGCAAGGCAATTTTCAAACTTAGCATGCAATTGATGTTACGAGAAACCCAAGTATTGTCTAAAAATTTGTACTGCTTATCTGGTGAATTAAGAATTTGAATATAAAACAATGCTATTAATTTATCCTCGTATATATAGGAAAAGTTTCTTCTTCCCATAATTCAGCATCGTCCTTCAAACAACCTGACATGTAATCACAGAGATTGTCATTAGTGACTGCACCTTAATCTTTCAATTATTCTAACTGTGATAAGCTTCTGCATTGTAAAGCTCTGGAAGTACTTAATATTGTATTATTTAGCTAACTGCACTTAAATCATAAAATGGTCAGCTTTAACCTCAATAATCAAAGATGTTAGAAATTAAAGCTGAGAATGAAGGATACAGAAGAACATGAAAAGATCACTTGTGCAAGCCAAAAATAGTCTCCTTGAATTTTCATTTTCTTTCTGAAATAATCTCAGTCATTTTGGTTTTAAATCAGACAGCAGGCAAAATTGCAAAACTAGACACCTGAAATACACTGAAAAATATATGTGCATGTATTTAAATAAATAATACCACTAAAACATAACTGAAAAATAAGTTTTAAAACACATGTTGCTTCTACTTTTCATCCAGCAGTGTCTGTGTTTTCTGAATAATGTTTTTTTGACAGGCACATCTAGGAACAGACTATGACCATGGCTTCAAAACCAGGTACTCATAACACTCCCAAGCCCTCAGATGGTGAAATGGCTCTAAAGCTGCTCTGATAAGTTCAGTCTGGAATGGACCTAATAGGTCCAGATGTGTTTTGTGGAGAAAAATTACCTGATTTAGACTCCCACCCTGTAAAGAAATTCAGGCTTTTCAATAGCAATGCAGTGTGCCCATTACCTTTCAGCTGTGAGCATTTCCTCAACACTTTCTGCAGAGCCACCTGTGTGCAATTCCAAAGTCCAGATAAATTCCCATCAAGCCGTGATCCAGGTCCCAGTTGGATGGAAAGAAGCAAAGGAGGAGCCGTAATTAGCGCTGTAATTTTGGCCTGTCCACAGGGGAGCACGTGGGATCTGAAGCCTTGATCATCTGAAGGCAGGGAGGAAAAAAAGCCCAGGCTGATGAGCTGATCACAGCTTGTAACAGCTGGAAGTAAAGTAAAACTCTCAAAGATCCAGAGAAAAAGGAGCACTGATACAATGAGGTGAAGAAACCCTAGGAAAGAAAGCAGCGAGGGGGAGACCACAGCTCATCCAGGCGGAGATTTGTCCCATTCCAAGGTGCAGTAGGAGCCAATCTCCACCTGTGTGAGAGCCTGGACAGCAGGGATTGAGTGAGGAACTGCACAGAGGGTGGTGGCTTCGCTGCTGGTTTACCCCGCTCAGCCACAGCTCACCACTGCATGTATCAAGTATAAGCAACAGTTCCATGCTCATTATTTCCCTTTCAAGCCACTGATCCTAATAAAAGATACCCATATACAGAAGACATGTATTTCTGAGCTATGCAAACTGACCATTAATTCTTTTTTGGTTTTTTTTGTTTTTTTTTTTCCCCTAGGTATCCATTAGCTATAATTTGCATTCCCAATCTTCACAAGGCTCATTATATAGACCTTATTATCGTTGTAATGATCTTGGCCATATACTTACCTTTCTTTTGTGTAAATTATCCTTGTGTTTCTTTTTTTTTAAAAATTTTATTTTATTTATTTCTTCTGACCCCCTGGAAAAAGCTTTGAGAGTTTTTCTGGGATCTAGCTGTAAGAAAAATAGTGTTTCCCATATATATTGTTTGACAAATGCTGAGTACTTCATGACCTATAAAAAATTTTGAGTAGGTGTTTAACTTGAGGAACATAAATGACCTAGCTGAAGCCAAAGGAGAAATAATCCTTTTCTTAACTGCTCTTCTGGAATGAAAGCAGCATTCTTAGGATATTTCTCAAGTAAAACACTTCACACTTTGGAACTTGCAACTTTCAGGATGCCCATAGAGATAAATCAGCTGCAGCAGGAAGATCTGTATTAACCTTGTGCAGGTGATATGAGAACAGGACACAATTTATTTCTGCTCCCCTTTGCTTGAAAAAGAAAGAAAAGCTATGCAGACGAGGAAAATATCAGAATTCGAGAAGAGTTTATATAAAAAGATGAAACACATTAAGACTTTTCAGTCTGGAAAAGAAAGCTGACGTGGAATTTGGTGGAGGTAAGCAAAATGATGAGTGGCACAGGGAAGCTCAATGAGTTAGAATTATCCTCTGTTTGTCATACTATAACAGCTGGGGGCATCAAATGAACTGAGCTGGCAGATGGCTAAAAACAAAAAAGAAGTTTACAAAATGCGTGGTTAATCTGGGGAGTTCATTGCCACAGGATGTTCTGGATGCCAGTGATATTAATGCCTTCAGAAATCCATTAGGCAAATTAATATGAAAAATATCCATTGGAAGGTGTAAAACCCAGTAATCTACATCTGCATCTGGCTCCAGAAGTACTTTTTCACAAATTCTTGAAGGTGGAGAAGATGTGTGGGAAAAAAAATACAGCCTGTGCTTCTCCACTCCAGTATGGCCACATTCAAGAGGGTTTTTTGTATGCCCTAAATACATTTTTAAAACATATCTTATGAAATCACAAGATCAGAAATTTTTCTGTTTAATTTCACCCGGATTAGAAAAAAACCCCAAACCCTAAAATATTTCATTGGTTTACTTTCAAATATCTAATATTAAAATCGAAAACAAAGTTTCTTCATATCAGGAAGCTTTAACAAATTGATCAAAATTAAAAGAAAATAGAACATTAGTGTCTTCCTGTGGCTATTCTGGGTAGATATAATTGCATTTAGCTAGGTTATTTTCACTTCATTTGCATGACTTTTTCCTATGAATAATTTTGTTTCTTACTGAGCAGATGACAGTACAAAGTTCAGCGATACTAGAGGCTCACTGAATAATTGCCTGGAAATTCCGAACACCAGGTTAAATAGAAACACAGTAAAAGGCATTTTGCTTAAAATTGCTCGTGTTTTTTACTAATTCAAGGTTTAAGTGATGGCAATAAAAAATTTGTCAGATAAAGGAAAAGTTCAATAGTTATACTCTGTGCCAGTGCATCATTTCCCTGAAATGGGAATTACTAGATAATTGCTAAAGTGAAAAGTGTTTACCGTTCCAGACCTGTAAGTGGCTCTTGTTGATTTCTAAATATGTGCAATATGTTTCAAACAGGTTGTTGTTACTGCACCCAGAGCAGCGTTTTTGTTGTGTTTAAAGGCTGGTGTGTGGTGGAGCACAGGATGGAGTAGTGTGTGGTCATGAAATGTTTTCTCTGTCTGCCCTCTCCAGATTTTGAACAAAGAGAGATGGAAAAATTTCCACATGTGGATCACACGTGATGTAGCTTCCTCTTCCTAGCTGATCCAAGTTGCTGTTTTCCCACCAGGTGAGACAGGAGCCTTTCCTTCCCACCATGAGGGAGGGAAAGTCAAGGAGATGCCAGGAGCCTGTGTGCACATCCAAACCGTCAATATAACTCTGAAATAAAAAAAAAAAAAAAAAGCCATATAACTTGAATATTCACTATGTGGCATAAAATATGATATTTTTATATTATTTTTATGCTTTTTAGAGTCCTTCAAGAGCTCCTCAGAGAGGAGATCTGGTGTGGCCTCATTGCAGCTTTCCAGTGCCTGACAGGAGAGATGGAGAGAGACTCTTGACAAGGCATGGAGTGACAGGACAAGGGGGAATGGCTTCCCACTGCCAGAGGGCAGGGACAGATGGGATATTGGGAAGGAATTGTTCCCTGGGAGGGTGGGGAGGCCCTGGCACAGGTTGCCCAGAGAAGCTGTGGCTGCCCCTGGATCCCTGGAAGTGTCCAAGGCCAGGCTGGACAGGGCTTGGAGCAGCCTGGGATAGTGGAAGGTGTCCCTGCCCATGGCAGGGGTGGCACTGGATGGGCTTTAAGGTCCCTTCCAACCCAAACCATTCTGGGATTCCATGATTTTATTATTTTTGTTCTCATACCCTGGCAGAACAGAATTTGCTAGATGTCTGGCATGTTTTCTCAATCATGTAAGAAAATAAGGCACTTAATTCATTTCTTCTGAATTCCTGCAGTTCCTTCCTGTTGGAATCCTGCTGAAATCCAAGTTGTGGATTTTCTTAACAATAATGTTGGTTGTTTTTTTTTTTTTTTTTTTTTTTTTTTTTTTTTTTTTTTTTTTTTTTTTATATTCTGGGTCCTTGCCACATATTCTCTATCTTTGCCGTTTCTTTTTAGTCATTACAACCTGTGTCATGAATTTATACCAAATAGGTCTACAAGCAGAGTGACATGTACAATCCAGGTGTAATTGGCTGCTGAAGAGACAAAGAAGCTGCCAATAAAGGTCTGAATTTCACCCTGGGGCCTCTCCTTACCCTTCTACAGATGACACATCCACGCATGTCCTGGTGGCGCTCACTGGATGCAAATTCTGACTTTRAGTGGAGAGGAGGGAGAAAATTCAACTGATATCTAGGTAGGAAAAATTTCTCATGGTGAGTCAGTTCTCTGACTATTCAAAAGAACATGACAAAGATTTGTTCAAGCTATGATCTTGCAAACAAATAACATTCTGTCTTTCTTTTTTCCTCAATATTTTTGGTAATGCAGGATATCCGTCTGGAAAGTTATAATAAAATATTAACATTCATCCTTTTAAGGTGTTTATTGCCCAAAGACAAAATACCATTGTTTGTTCACTGCCTCATGAGCCTCTCTGAGTTTAGGTTAATGGGATGGTGCACGGGTTAATGGGCTTTGTGTCTGGGGAATCCCTGCCTTTACACATCTTTTGTAATTAATAGCAACAGCTTTGCTATTCTGAAATATGCTTCTTCACTTACTCACAGTTATAAGGCAAATATGGAAACAAGACAAATGAAATTACCAAAGAAGTAAATACAATATGAAAATTAAGATTGATAAATCCTTTTTTTTTTTTTTAAATCTGTTTTTTTACTTTTTATTTGTTCTTATTCAGAATACTCAGATATTATTTTTATGTTTGCTTACAAGCTTCTTCTCTTCTGTTCTCTTCCAGTCAAGTCCAAAGCTGTTTTTCTTTCAGATATTCTACATGAGGAATTTTTAATCCTCTCTGACAAATTTACTTATCTGGAGGTGTTTGACATTAGATGTGATTTTGATTTAACTGAGTGATATGGGAATTTACATCCTTTCGTTTTGATTACAGGAATCTGTAGCTACCTTAAGGCAATATTTTAGGCAGATGAATCAGATATTTGGTGTCTTTTTTTTGGTATGATCTAATTTTAAATGTAGTTTATTTCAAATTTAAAATAAAGATAGTTCTCTAAGTGGTCAAGTAAAGGAAATGTGACTTGTCATGACTTTATGTCCCATGGTTGGATTTCCTGGAGTCTTGTGGAGTACCAAAAGTTGCAGCAGCAGCAGGGAAAAAAAGAAGGCACCCCCAAGTACTGAAATTTCTGTCTGCTCCTGAGATTCCTTACCATTCTGGAACAATTAATATGTCAAAAAAAACCAATCAAGCCCAGAAATAAGCACAAGCAAGAACAGCCTCTCCAGTTGTCTGATGTTTAATAGCACAAGCACAGGTTGTTTCTTGCTGTTTAGTCTCTGTGCCATAAAGTAGTCCCAGAAAATATTAATTAACTTGGAAAGACATACCCATAATAGCTCTTTCCTCTTTTGATCTACTTATAAACACAAAAATTTTAGTCATGTGATATTTCTGAAAATATTCCAACATGCCAAAATGCACTTGAAATCTCCACAATATGTTTTAAAACATACTTTATGGCAAAATTATGTATTTTTATAAGGTATTGTCCCTTTTCAGTTGCCAAAATTAATTTTACACCTTTCATCACACCATTATATTACACTCAGATGAAAAAATCTCTCTATGGATTGAGTCTGCAAACATCAGACAACAAATGCAAAATGATCAGTTTAATAAGAGACTGGGATTCAAAATGCCACTGTTTTTTTCCTCCCACCTCATAACAAAATTAACAGTTTTATTACACCAGATGATGGATGCACATCTTTCTGGTATTTTTTATTATTTTTTGATGGTAACTCACGGGGGTGCTTCTGTTCACTTCTGGAGATGACACTGCTAGTCAGGAAATTGGAATATAATAACAGAAGTCTTACTGTAAAAAAAAAAAAAAAGAAAAAGAAAAAAAGAACCAAGAGAAGTCTTACCATTAAAAAATATGAAAAAGAAAAGAAAAAAAGAATGAAATTATGTTACATATAAGCCACACATTTCAGCAATCAGTCTAGTTATTAAGCAGTGTCATGGCTACACAATCAAGCGCAGTGGGTTACAGATATTAATCCTGTTGAATGTGACTGTACTAGAATTAGCTGTGATATTAGGAAAAAGTAATATCCACTGCTAACATTTTCAGCTTTCAGCTTCATCTTTCATCCCTATTACAGAATAGCCTGGCAAAGTAATTGATTGGATAAGCTCATTTTTTTGGCATTTGTTCGTTATTCATGTAGGCATTAATTACAATGGACCAATTTCTACCTATATTATATTCTTTTTTTGTAGCAACCCATTTATTAAACGTAGAAGATCATGTTTCTTTTCCTGAAATTTTCTTTGGTTTTTTTTTTTTTGTCATAGAGCTTCTAACAAATTTCTTGCATTGTCGTAATTTTAATCCAGTTCTGAAATCAAAACTTAGAAAATCAGTATTGAAACACACATACAAGGATCTCCTCTTGATTATTCTCAAATTTAAGGCAAGTGTCTAGAAAATACTGAGGCCGCTGAAGTATATTTTAAGACATTTCATTTGTGTTACCACTCATGCTCTCTGCTGCTTCTGCTTTTCCTAATTGCTTGAATTTTCTTGCTCACAGTAATTACATTTCGAAAAGTCTTAATGTGCTCACTCTGAGGACGAGAATCCCTGCTTATAAATTGCTGGGAAATTTTTAATTTTGATAAAAAGGTGGCACAAGTCCGTGATATTATTTACAAGTATAACAACCATCAGAAAACCAGTGAAATTCTCTTTCCAAACTATTTGGAAATTTATTCAGCACTTGTTAGTATATTTTATTTACAACAAAGCATAGAAGAAGATGAAGGTTTTCTACCAATAAAAATACAGTATTTCAGACATCTGTTGGAACTTGTTTTCCACTTCACTGGGCTTTGTCCACTGTCTGCTTTTTCCAGAAGGAAATTTATAAACACTTCTTATTCAGAAAGGCAGCATTTTGCAGTTGTTCCTCATGGGTGGAAATTATTAATAAGGTCTGAAAGCGAGAAGAACTCATCCCACTTATAGTTTCACTATTTAAAAACAAAACAAAACAAAAAAGTTTTATATTGTTTTAAATTTAGACCTGACCCATTAGTAAGAATAAACACTTTGAGCGGGAAAGAAAAATTAAAGCGAAATGAAAATTGAAAGACAATGTTCATGGAAAAAAGGTGGACATGAATCCTGAAATCTATGGCTGAATACGTATGTCTTGGATGAAAAGTGCAACTGCAAGAAATAATTGTATTTAGAAGAGGTGAAAATTCACTTGTGTTGAATTTAAACTGTTAATAACTGTATGTCTTTTATGTTCGATGGAGACCTGTGGCAGGGCCTGTGGCTACAACCTGAAGAACAAGAATCCCAGCAGCCTTCATTTTTGAGAATTATTTACTTTCCCACAAGACAGGAATGAAATGCACAGAGAGATTTAGTGAGGAGAGTATCTAAGAGTTTTCATTAAAATGAAACACAATTAATGAGGAGAGCAGAAGAATCCCTTTTTACAAGAGGTATCTCTTTAAATTGCATTTTGGTTAACAAAATTCTCTCCAAAGCAAGCTTCAGGATTGCCAGGTAGTGTGAGTGGTTGAAAGACAGGGAATCAGTTCATTTAAGTTCATTTAAGAACTTTGCCTTAAATGAAAGTTCCTGACCAGACAAGCTGATTTCAGAAAAAGCAAAAGTTTTGTAACTTTGGTCCTTACTGCAAATATTGTTCAATCCGTGGTGATTGTCAATGCAGTTTAGCAGCCTTTGTTAAGACTAATTTTAAGAATAAATGCCTTGGAACTGAACTTTAATAAATATGAATTTAATTCAACTGAAGCACACTGCAAGATCATGCTGAGGGAGACTCTTTAACAGAGCAAATATACTAATAGATAATATTGCCTATCACTCCTGCCCTGGTTATTGGTGTGGTAGAAACATATCCTTTTTTCATATATCCCTGAATTTTTAATACCATTTCTCTAGATTTTTGTAGAGTACTTTTCAACTCTTGGACAATTAGATCTTTGTAGTTATCCTATCAAAAATAATAAGCGCCTAATTTGAATGGTGCACATTAAAATGCACACAGTTCTTAAACTACCTATTAGTATGATAATTGCAGTACTCTGTACTTATAGGCTTGGAAAGAACAGCTATTATTAGATATGAATCTCATGGTGGCATCACATAATACATACTAACTACCACACAAAAATAGATTATCCCACTTTAATTACTTGAATTACTCTGAAAAGGTTCACAGCCTCTCTCTCTCTTCCAGGAAACACGACACAGGCACAAAAGGATGCTCTTTTCCAGCTGGAGGCACTTTGAATATGTTGAAGAGGGGGTGTCAAAATAGTGCCCAGGCCTCAGAGGCTGTTATCTTGCCTCGTGCCCAGCACAAGAGCTATTATTACACAGCCACACTTGCAACAAATTGCTCACATGTTCCCTATTCCTCTGCGAGAAACGTTTCAACCTAATTTTGAAAGGTCCTCAGGCATAAATACACCTCGAGGCAATTGTTTCGAAACAACAAGTGGGGTGCTGAGACACACCTACTGCTATGGCAGGGAAAAAATTGCATTCTGGGTTAAACTAGAAAAAATAACTCCTCACAAGGAACACAAAAAACTTGGTACAAAGGCAAAAACTGAGGTAAAAATCTGACTGTTTCAACTGGGAAGGAGATTCTGTACAAAGGAGAAAAGAAGAACATCCCCAGCCTCTAGAGGAAGCAAAGAGACCCCAAAAAACACAGCTGAGAGCTGCAGTATCCATTCCTGACCGAGCACGTGTGCAGGCTCTGCTGGTGTGTGGGTATGCAGATCTAAGATGATCTCAGAAAATCGACATTTTTCTGCTAAAAATTGCCCAAACTTCTAGATGTTCTCCAACATGGAAGACAGTTTGGAAGTCTGAAAAACTGTGCCTACTTTACAGGGTAAATTGAATAAAGAGATTATTAAGCAGAGGGTCATATTTTCTCATAAATGAAATACAGTAAATTAGCACCACACTTTCCCGATTTTATGGAAATGCCTGGGACTGCTCCTGTTGGTTTATTTACAGAGTGGGAGCATTAAAATCTTCCTTGAAATGTATGCAAAGAGCAAGCTCTTTATTAGCTGGTTTCAGCTCCTCCTGCAGTTCAGCTTCGGGGACAATACGAGAGTTTAAATTCTGCTACCAGCTTCAATAATTTCCATCAATGTATTCAATTAACATATTTAATAATTATACTACACACATATTGTTATAACTCTGCGGTTTATGTTTCCTATTCATTTATCTTTAGAAAAAAACCCAACAAACAAAACAAAACAAAATAAAAACCAAACCAACAAAAACCCCTCACACCTCTCCCTTCCGTAAAGATCCCACCCAAAAACGACAAAAGTTTCCTTCTCCAGGAGACAGAATCATCTTGGCTTATCAGTTTTGATCATTATTTCTGATCTTTCACAAGTTCCTTGCTTGCCTGGATCTGAAAAAAAGGAATCATTAAGCCTGTAGACACCTAGTATATCTACCTACACTCATGGAAATAAATATTACTTGTAAGGATTCATGATAGTTAATAGAAATTTTCTGCTTGCACTCATTTGAGCCTGTCCAGCCTAACTCAATCATGTCTAAAGAAAAGAAGGTTTAGGTCTGAGGGTCTGTCAGATTTTTGATCCTGAGATGACTGCAATTATTTTGTATTAGGTGGGGTGGCTTAAGACCTAAATTCTGTAAATATTGTACATTTTTATGAAATTAAAGACTGAAGACCTGTTTATAAGCTCAACTGCAAGCAGTTACTCTTCACTCTGCCCAAGTTCCCAGCTAACAAAATGCAATTATCAACCACTTAACTATGAGTTACAAGCCTCAGACATTACATCTAACCCTTTGGGTGAGTTTATTAGCACAGGCACTGGGCTCACAAGAACTCCACAGACCAGGGCTTGTAGAGCCTCTGTGCACCCAACTGCACAGACACACCCCAGAGGACAAACACCACCAAGATGGAGACGAGGAGTGTTTAAAAAACAATCCCTGATTATAGTTCTGTGGCTGTACAATAGGGCAAACTGCATGATAAAAGTCTTTTCTGTCCTTCAAACCTGTGGACTAAATTGCCACTTAGGAATTCTGCAGCTCCAGTGGAGGTGCTCCCTTGAGGGAGAGCTGCGAGAGCAAGGGTGTAAACTTCCTGCTGGGGCACCAGTATGTCATTTTATTTCTGCCAAAATGCATCCTTGTATCAAGAGTCAGGGGAGACAAAATGAGGCAGAAAGAGGTTAAAATGCAGGAAAATGCTGGGTCATTGGCAAGCTCATTTCCAGCTTTGTTTTTGTGGGATCTCACTCTGTTCGATGAATGGTCAGGTCAACCACCTGTTCTAACCACAGCCCAGCCAAACATTTAAACTGGGGTTTTAAACTACTGATCTGTAGTTCAATGAATTGCAAAATTATTGTTTTTTTACTTTGGAAATTGCCTTTGATTTTGGTTTGTACCAAACTCTCACTGTTGCCATGGTTGTCAAGCCTTGTCTTTGTAGGGTTATGTTATATCAATTTAGAGGAATATCAGGGCTCCTGTTTTTTAGGAGTGAGCCTTCTCTGTAGCACCACAGAGTTTTAAGGAGCCATGCAAGAGGAAGTTTGTTCACATGCTACTATATCACATTTGTAAGTAGTTTTGAAGCTTAGTTTTAGAAATGCTTCCTTAGTTCTTGTATTGCCTACTGTAACTTGAGCTGTTCAGATAGGTGTAGTGATCAAAGTCGCAGGAGATCCAAGTGAACATCAATATGTGTAACAACCTTAGGATACAAATAGAATTTCTTAAGGTGAATATCTTTCAAAATTATGATTTTCTCTTTAAGCTTGCGATGCTATGGGACTAAAACCAAAAGTAAGTTTGGAGGCCAGGAGGTCTGTCACCGTGGAAAACAACCAACAGCATGGCAAAGGATGGAAATATGGAAGGTTCACACATGAACTGTAAAATAACGAGAAGAATAAGTGAAATATATCCATTAAATGCTGATTTAACCTGTAGAGGATACTGCTCTATTCAAACAGCAATGTATTTTCAGATACAAATATCAAACAGAAATGGATTTTCCTTCCATTTACTTTCACAGTCTCTCTTAAGAGAGATGGAAACCAAATAATGCTTGACTGGGATTGTAATGTTCTCTTGACTATTTGAATAGGCTTGTTACCAGAATAAATGTGTCTATCTCTGTTTAAATATTTAAGTAATTATATGTAATGGCATAAACATTAGCTTTAGTGCCACTGGATACATATAGGAAGTGAAAGTAAAGCAAACTGAAAACCACTGATGAATGAATTGTTCAGAGAAGACAGGAGCAATGTATTTTGCAGCTTTTTTTTTTTTTTTTTTTTCAGGAAGTAAACATTTAGTGGCTTTGCCAGATTCCCAAATGTGCAAGTGACACCCCCCTAGGCTCCACAAGCTGCTGCTGGGTGATAGACCAAGATCTTTACCATTAACCTACTGTGAAAACAAACACAGACCTGGCTGCTGAGGCTTGGCTGTCACCAAGCCTTGGGCAGTTTACGGCTCACCTAAGCTACCAAAAATGTCTGTCATTATGATATATCCATCAACAGAGAAAGGCAAAAGTAGGCATCTTTCAAACCTCGTGAGAAACAGAGGACCATGACACAGACAGAGCCACTTAGGGAAAATATTTGCCAGAAATCAGTGACAAATGAACAAACCAGCGTGTGTCAGTTGCAGAAAACAGTTAAAACTCTGAAGTATTTTGGAATAAAAATGCAGGCTGAAGAGGTAGGTAGAAAATGATGCAACACATTATGTGAGGAAGGAAAACAAACAAACATGCAAGCTGTCCCCATTCTGCCCGTAAGAGGGTAAGTCTCTCATTTAATTTTAAATCTAAGTGTCACTATTTCTGGGGAAAAAAACCCCAAGAAGTAAAACAAGCAGTGTTGTGCATTTATGTTCTCAATTAATTAATTTTTCATCGTTTATCTCCATTTTTTTTCCTGAAATCTTGGATAGTTTTTGTTCGGGAGGCAAAGACAAATTTTTGGGTCACCTAATTCTTCTTCTCACAGCCACAGAGTTTAAATCATGGTTCAGTGGAGTAGTTGGATAAGTGAATAAAACCTCAAATGCTTCCTGCTTGTGTCAAACCCACTAAATACTGTAGTTAACGAGTAGCTAATTCCATGCTATTGATATTTGTCAACACTGTTATGTAAATACATATTAAAGCAGATTTCCTCAATTTTGGAACCAGCAGGAGGCCTTCTGTTGCTTTTCCTTGTGATTTCCTGGAGCATCACTGTTTTGGGCTGGATGGTGTAAAAAAGACCTCGGGACCCACAGAATCTGAATAACCCTCTGCTGGCATTTACAGAAAATGTTAAATTACTGTGGCTTTGTACACTGCAACAACCCTCAATTACTGATTTGTAGGCAAGCACACAGCACAGAAAATTCTGTACTGGAACTGCCCGAGGCCACGTGAATATATAAGAATGCAAGAGCACTTTGTCGATCAGCATCTGAGGCAGAAACGTCTCTTAAAGGTCATGCAATTTTAATTTTTTTTTTTTCCTTTCTCGCTCCTGAAGATTATTTTCTTTTAATTACATTTCCTTGGTTCGGATATGGCATATATTAAAGCAAGCCTACAAACAAAGAAAAGCTAATAGAAACAAAGAAAAAAGCATTAAAGGCATGTAATGCCTCAATTCATCATGGGTTCTTTCTTTGTCCCATGTACGATGCCAGACACTTTTTTTGTGATGATTACCCACAGAATTCACTCTTTTGTTATAAATGAGGCTGCCCATTGTTGAAGAGCCTCTTCCTTTACTAAGAGCAGCATGTTTATAATTTTACAGTTCCCAGGTAATATTAGTAAGCATCCAGCCAAACTTCACTGCCACAAGAAGGAGGAAGAAGAAAAAAAAAAAAAAATCCAAACCAACCAATCAACCAACCAAAACCACAAAAGCAAGCACCCATAGATATTCTAAGATTCACTCTGGAGTGAAAAAAAAATGAAAATCTGTAGAAGTATCCCTGCTGGAGAACAATATATTGATATAGCATAAAAAACCTCTCAGTAAACAGGCTTAAGAACAATAAATAAGATATCAAGGACACAAGCAAAAGAAGATATGGGATTTCCATTGTGTCTAGGGGAGAAGGAATACAGGAAGGAAAGTGATGGTTTCTATTTGCAAAAAAATGCCTGTTTTAGCCATGGCTAATTCCAAAGTGAAAATCAGGTGCTGCTCCTCTCTTTGTGCCAGAGCTATCTTTCTTCTTCCTTGTGTGCCTTGATCAGGAAAGTAAAGGTGCTCTTATTTAGATTGTTATCCCTCGTTTCGAGCCGTGGCACTTCAAAGTGAACACGAACGCTTTCCTCAGAGCTGTGATTTCAAGCTGCAGGAGCCACCAGGGCATGCTCAGCTCTGAGCTTATATTTGATTCGCATCCCGAAGCACTCACAAGCAAAGCACTTGAGCGTTGTGCTGTTTTAATAGAAAGTTTTGATCCAAGACACCAGGGAAAGGGTTTGCTGGCCAGTCAGCCTTATTTAAACTGCAGCCCTATCACCAAAATATGGTTTGCTTTTTGTTGCTGGATTTTGTTTTTTTTTTTTATTTCATAAGCATGTCTTGGGTAGTCTTGGTTAACATATCCTTTTGCAGCAGAGTTGAGTCTCTAAATCACGAATATCACCCTATCTGAAATGATCTCTGGGGGATGCATCACTGAATGCTGAATTGCTGATGAGCCAAATTTAATATTCATTTACTGTTTCTATTTATTTGTAGAATGGATAATATTTAAACTGCAGCTTATCCCTGATATTTGTCTGGGGGCAGAAATCTCCAAGTCACTCTGAATCACAGAAGCCTCTGTGTTAGAGGGAGAGCATTGCCTCGGTGCTGCTCTGTGGCTATCAGTAGAAAGTTTCTCTGCTTGAATTAGATGGATATTGGAAGTGTCCTACCTTTGACTTTAAATCAGTGGCACAGACATCTGTTAGATTAGCTTGTTTGGCTTCTTCCCAAATGAGAACTGCAGGGGTGGAAAACAACATGAGTCGAGATTATTTGCTCAGAGAATCGCTGTTTCCAATTTTTCTCTCTGTCAGTTCCAAGCTGTGTTTTATGTGCAGCACAGTCTCCTCCAGTCCTTTGATATACTGCTGTTTGCATTGCTCTGGAACTGTGTTTAAAGGCTCTGCTTAAGAGGTGAGCAAGAAGCAGGCAGGTAAAACATCCTGGAGTTTCCCTAAAGGAGCTCCTGTGCACTGCAGCATTTCAAAGCAGCAGAGTGTGGTCACTGCCAGTAATTGCTTTCGCAGATGACAGACCCAAACTTGAGAGATGTTTGATAGATATGTTTAGTTTTCCCGCCAGCAAATAGCCAAATGGTGCTTTTGGCTAACCTGACCTGGTTTTGGTTTGCCTCCCCTCTCACCTGCAGTTCCCTTAGCAAGGGATAAAGGGACGAGGAGTTTCTTCATTGAGAGGGATGTCATGGCTTGTAGGGGACTCAGGGAGGTGGTGGGGTCGCTGTCCCTGGAGGTGTTCAAGGAGCAGTGGCCCTCAGTGCTCTGCTCTGGTCGACAAGGTGGAGATTGGTCAAAGCTGGAATCGATGATCTTGGAGGTCTTTTCCAGCCTCAGTGATTCTGTGATCATTTCACAATTGCCTCAAAATCCAACTCTTTAAAAGTGTCTGCTGCAGAAGAGCTTCTCTCATGTGCTTCTCACATGTTTTAAGAAGGGACTGCTCTGA
Organism: Amblyornis subalaris; assembly: GCA_018881555.1. Classification (NCBI taxonomy): domain Eukaryota; kingdom Metazoa; phylum Chordata; class Aves; order Passeriformes; family Ptilonorhynchidae; genus Amblyornis; species Amblyornis subalaris. The sequence goes on from JACAXG010000195.1 coordinate 526,812, forward strand.
GAGAGGCTCCTACTGGGGGTACTCTGTGCTCTTTTGCATAATCCCTGTATTGGCATTTTTGGGAGCAGAGTGAAAGAGCTGCCTGCTGTCCAGAGGCTACTCCTGCTTGGGAGGGTTGGTAAAGATCTGTTTTTATTTTCTTGTGTAGGAGAACGTGGTCCTAGATCTTTGTTTGCTTTGGCCTTTTTGAATATGCTATAAAATTTGAGACATCCCAATCTTGCTTTTTGCGGCTAAAAGTTCTTATTTCCAAGTGTGCTGTGTGGAGGCCTTTCTAGCTGATTATCTCCAACATTCCTGTGAAAATATGTGATGCTGACATGGATATCAATGCTGAAGGCATGCACTGCAGGACATGTGGATAAAGCCTTTTCCTCCCCTCTCTGTTTTATTGCTGTTGAAGTACATCCAAGAACAATTTGGTGCCAGATCAGCTCCGAAGTGCTGTCTGTGACATGCAGTGCAAGGGCAGACATCACTCCAAGTTCTCAACTTCTCTGCTTTTCAAAGACAGTCTCAGGCTGGCTGACTTCAGCTGGCTAAACACTCCAGACACAATCTGGGGGCTTATGAAGTGTGCACTTCCATCAGCAGCGCTCTTCCATACACATCTTCTGTATTTAATTCCATTTCTGGGCCCCCTGAGATGTGAATATCAGTCCAACCTTACTGTAAAGAGATATCCTTTGCCATAGCAGTTCCATATAATATCCAAAAATATCAAATCAGTCACGTTAGAGAATCCACTATTTTTTTTTTGTTTTCCTTAAACTAAAATAAAATTATATGATTCCACAGTTTTTTTTTTTTCTGATGACATCAAGGGTTCCACAGCCAGCAGCTGGAGGTCTTGAACTGCTTCAGTCCTGAGAACGTAGGAAAGGTTGGAATCCCACTGCTGGGTCATTTCGTCTACTGAAGAATTTCAAACCAACTCTTTCAGCCCCATTTTCTGCTAGGGTGGGATGTGCCTTTGTCTCTCATATTCAACCCCTGCAGAAGCCACTGCACTGAGGGAGGCTGATGTCAGAGCTTCGTGTGGTTGTATTGGGTGCATTTTCCTGATCAGTACAAGAGCAGCAGCAGAGCCCTTAGCTGGGAAGGTGAGGAGTGATCCTTCCCTCCATAATTTTCCAGACACACAGCAAAGAATCTTATCTCTTTGTAGGAAATAGCTTCCTTCACAAACATATTTTTCCCATGAAGCTTCCAGTGCCTGAAGGAGCCAGTGAGAAAGTTGGAGAGAAACTCTTTCCGAGGGGTGGAGGGACAGGACAAGAGGGAATGGCTTCCCACTGCCAGAGGACAGGGACAGATGGGATATTGGGAAGGAATTGTTCCCTGGGAGGGTGGGGAGGCCCTGGCACAGGTTGCCCAGAGAAGCTGTGGCTGCCCCATCCCTGGAAGTGTCCAAGGCCAGGCTGGACAGGGCTTGGAGCAGCCTGGGATAGTGGAAGGTGTCCCTGCCCATGGCAGGGGTGGCACTGGATGGGCTTTAAGGTCCCTTCCAACCCAAACCATCCTGGGATTCTGACTCCAGCAGCTACAGCAGCCATAGACAGGCAGTCAGGAGTCGGATGGAGAGGAACCAACCTACTGCTCACCTAGTCTGATCCTTCCTTGAGCTCTCCTAAGTAAATTTTGTCTGTGCTCTATTCCTGTGTTTCCTGGGCTTTATTTCACGAAATATGAGTGAAGGTCTTCACAAGTTTTCTGCTCTGATTGCATGAAATCTTGTAAAATTTATGGTGATGTCAATGCATGCACAGTTATGCAGAGTACATGTTTTTGTGGTTATGGAAGACATAATTTCCTACGAAAAGATGAGCAGAGGATAATTCCCAAACAAAATTTCAAAAACTATGGGGAGCCTAATGTAAGCACTATGATCCTAAACTGCAACTCTTAGGAAAAAATGAATGAATGAATCAATAAATAAATGTATGAATAAAATGCTTCCAGGCATCCTTTCCAACCTCAGCCCTTGCTTCCTTCTTCTAAGTGCAAGCTTAAAATGCTATTATTCTTTCTCCTGCTATTCTTTCTGTTTTTGAGAGATACTTTAGATAACTAGACTGTAAATATGTTTTAGAGTAAAGGAACAAATGAGCCACCAATTCTTTATTTTAGCAAGCAGAAGTCTGCAGCAGGAGCCGTGCTTTCCCTTCCAGCAATGAGGTCATGGGCGAAATCATTCCACCCAGCAATTTCCACAGCTCAGGAATTAGGAAAGCCAGAAGGCCTGAAATTGAAGTTATGTAATGCAATGAAAGAATATGATTATGTTCTGTTCAGAGCATGATCTTTGAAAAATACCTATTATGGGAGCGAAATATTGATTCAGAAGGGGTTTTAATGGTGGAAATAAATGCAGATGAGCAGATTTTTCAAAGTGCATAAACACCCGAAGAACTCTGAGATAAGCCTGTGGTGCAGAGAGAGGATCTCAGCAAGAAGCTGTCCTTCTGCAGCCTCATGCTTGCCAAGACAGTTTGGAATTATGTAAATTTCCAAACTGCCAAGAATAAGTGTAAAAAAATGATGGCTTGAATGTTCAAAAGTGCCTGCAGAAACGACACTATTTTTCAGAAATTTTGGACACCTCCAGTTTGACAAACCCTAAAACTGGTCTTTCTGGACCCAGTTCAAAAACAATGGTAAGAGTGGAAATATTTCCTTGTAAATTCAAGGCATTTGTACCTTGAAAGTGTTAGATCAACACTGTTCTTAGAAGTTCAGATAAGTTCATATATGTAAGTAGCACTGTCCTCCTCAATTTCATATATTTTCAGTTGCTTTAAAAAAAAAAGGAACACAAACAAAAAAATTATTTATTACTTTAGTTCATAATTATGGCAGGAAAAAGTTGAATTACGGTTATTTTATGAAATAAATAATCAGAATGCTTTTACAATTACCTCCACTTGATCTAAACCAGATCTTGGAAGTCCAAATACACTTTTGATTTTTCAGCTGAGGATGCTTGAACCTTTAACCAGATGAGAATTCAGTCATTGCTGTGTTGCCTCACAGTCTGCCTTCTATTTCCCCTTTTTTTTTTTTGAGCTTTAAAATACTGGTAAAACAGCTGACAGATTGGCCTGACTGCATGGTGACTTTAATACTTTAAATATTTTTGATTACCAGCTCCTATAGGTGCAAGAAATTGCATTCTTTGGAAAAGTAATTCCTATGTAATCTTCCTTGTATATCTTGTACACTTAATCTCTAAATTACGTTGATGCATGTATTTTCTGTCCTTTGCAAGTGATTTTGATTAGAGGGTACCCAGAAATACACTTGTAACCAAAAGACACTATCACAGTTATGTATTTGCTCCCTCAGACAATTTTTCCTTGGTTCACAATGTCATTATTTTGTTTCAGAATAATTAGGATTACTTTAATATCAAGTGGTGAATCGATCACACTTCTGTCCTGACTTAGATTCTTTAATTCATGAATGACAAAACAATTAATTTATTCTGGTCTTCCTGACGGTATTTTTATCTATGAAATTGTTTTTTTTCAACAAGGAACATAATGCAAGTGTTGTAAACAAATAGACAATTGAAGATCACCAAACATTTGAAATACAAAATAAAAGTTACTGAAAGTTAGCCCAAAACTCATAAAATTATAGTATCTTGGAATGGTTTGGGTTGGAAGGGACAGTAAAACTCATCCAGTTCCAACCCTCCTGCCATGGGCAGGGACATCTTCCACTATCCCAGGCTGCTCCAAGCCCTGTCCAACCTGGCCTTGGACACTTCCAGGGATCCAGGGGCAGCCACAGCTTCTCTGGGCAACCTGTGCCAGGGCCTCCCCACCCTCCCAGGGAACAATTCCTTCCCAATATCCCATCTGACCCTGCCCTCTGGCAGTTGAAGCCATTCCCTGTGTCCTGTCCCTCCATCCCTTGTCCCAAGTCCCTCTCCATCTCTCCCGGAGCCCATTCAGGCACTGGAAGGGTCCCCCTGGAGCCTGCTCTTCTCCAGGCATTGTGGCTGTCACCAATCGCCTCCTCATTTTCCATGTGCCTTAATGCAGTTTCCAGGAGATTCTGCTCCACGATCTTGCTCGGCACAGAGGTGGGACCGGACATCCTGTAACCACAGGATTGGGTATTCCTTTTTTCCCTTTAAAAACAGGGGGTTTCCCCTCATCAGTGGGGCCTTCACTGACGTGCCACGACTCCTCACGGGTAACATTCAGGAGTCTAAAGACAATTTCTGAGCTTGAATCCTGTAGATTAGCCATGTTAGGAAAGCCCACTGGCTTAAAAAAATGGATTGATTTACAGAACTTTCCAAAAATTTTGCATCTCGGAACCTTCTCCCTGTTATGCTCATGCTCGCATAAACCTTCCCCCGCATAAAATTCATCACGAAAACTGCCATTTACATTGCTTCCCACTGAATGAAGCGGGTGACATGGAAGTCTAGATTTCTATGCACTTGATGAGAAATTGGATGTGGCTTTTACTGATTGCCTCTACAGGGAGAATACAAAAAGGGGCAGTCCTTTAACCCACAGAGCCGCACTCAGCTCTGTGGCATCACTGCAGGGCTGAAAGTTTATTTCTTCAGTGCCAGTTGTCACTGTGACCCAAGACTAGGGTTCCATTCGTGTAAATGACCAGGAGAATGTTGTTCTTTGGGCAAGTGGAAGTGTAACGTGTAAGTGAGGCACTGCTTTTCTACCACTTCCACTATTTATCTTGGCTTCTTTTTTAAATGTGCAGCATATTCACTTCCAGAAATTATACTCTGTCCTGCCCGGAAGAGCAGTGAAGGCAGTATTTGTGTTGAGCCAGATGAGCCAGCTGTTTGATTGGCTGCAAAAAAGCTATGAAACTCCTCAGTGAGTATATATTATCATTAAAGTTGCAAAAGACAGATAACAAAATTTGTGGAAGGGGAAGCTAACTTTTCTGTGGAATATGTAAATCCCTTGCACTATTGCATTGCTCTGAATAACAGTCATTTAGATTCCAAATCAGATTTGTCAGGCAAGAAATGACACTAATCTTTGGAGATTTGGGGGGGGAGGGGAAAGGAGAAATTAAAAAACAAAGCACCTTAAACCTTTCACAGTGGAAATGAGAAAAATAAGGATGTGCTCTCCCTTGATCATCACTCTTATCTGCTACCATAGGAATTGGAATTGGAGTCAGAAACGTGTGTTATAAAACAGTCACCGAGATGATGCCTCCACTCCATCAGAAGACAGAATAAATGCATTAAACATGGGGGTTTTTAATACTTTGGGTATAATGTGGAACTGCCAAGCAAGGGCTTAAATATGCAAATTTTAGGGTAAAGGCTTGGAAACCTAAAATGTCACGTGCAGAAGCAAGAATGTACAAATTGCAGACATTCTGTGAAAATATGAGGTTTCCTTGTGCTGCACATTTAGCTGGTTTAGCATGGCACGTACGTACATTTCATTCAGGAAACAGGCATTTTCAAATAATCCCTATTTGCTTCTCTGCTCAAAAAGAATTAAAAAAAAAAGTGGTGTCTTCTTACAGAAAATCCTGCGCGTTTGGTTTTTTACTGCTGCTCTTGCTGAGGAAAACATTTAATGAATCATTAACTCTTGCGGTGGGGAAGGGGAAACTTCAGCGAGGTTTGCTAACCTAATGTAGTTAAAAAGTGCCTTTTAAATAACTTAGGGTTAAAAATGGCTTTAATCTTCTTTTTTTTTTTCACTCTGATTTACAACCATAAAACCTACCTGTAGCACCTTGTTGGATGATTTTCCCCGAAGCTCTTATAGCCAGTAAAATCCTATAAGCTAGGAAAATGCATGATAACTATTACTCCAGAAGCCATAATCAGTTATAAAGATGCTCTTTTCTGCTTTAGCTCCCGTGCTGAGACAATTTTTTAAATCCTAACATCAGAATCAATTATGGTTTTTTTCCCCCCATTTCTTTCTGCAGGAGGTTATGGGAAATCCGTGTACATGTGTGTGAGTAGGTACTGCCCCTTTGGTTTATACTTTTAAATAATTACATGTTGCCTCACAATACAGCATGATGTCTGAAGGGATGCTCAGGTGTTCTTGTTTACTGAGCAGGTTGCCTGACAGGAGAAATGTCATTGCTTTCTGTCACATATTATGATTTTTAAACAACAGGGCTTGTACAGCCCGTGTTTCATTGGTTGCTGTCTTCAAACTCCTTGAAGGAATAAAACAAACCAAACAAAACCCAGTACCAACCCAAGAAACAACTCCTTGCTCCAAACCACAGCAAATATTAGAATAATACTTCCCAGAAGTGTTTGAGCTTCTTTACCTAACACTGTTCACGTCCTGTATGAAGATACTTAAAAATTTGTTTATAAATTCTGGTGTTCAGGACAAAATAGTGTAGGTCATGCATCTGTTTCATTTCTAAAATGGCTTGAGGCCGATGGAAATTAGTGAGAAGTTATTGGAAGTGTTGAATATGCACAAATAACCGAATAAGCAAAATCATACAAATAAAGTTTGAGAGTTTTATCAAGTGCTTTATGGTAACTTGCTGTAAGAATAAATGACTACCAGAAAATTGAGTATAAACATCATTTGCTGGGTATACAGTATACATTTAGAGAGTTATCAGAGTTGGAGTGGTTTTTCATTTCTTTGCTTTGTCGTTTATTTTTGTGTGTCTGTTCTGGTTTTTTTTGTTTGTTTACTTAGCATTTTGGTCTGAGGGTTTTTTTAATATATAAGGTAGTTTAAGCTTCACTTCTTGAATATTTCTACTTATACAACAGCCAAACTACAAGTCTTCAAGTTTCTCTGACAATTGTCTCCTTTCACAAGATGTTTCACATACCTCTAAGTACCTCATACCAAGAAATGAAGGTGTCGTGCTCCAAAAGCCTTTGAACAACACTGAGTGACTGCATGAAAGCAGCAAGAGTGACCATGGACTGAAAAAAACCCTTTCCATTCTCTCCTCACTTCAGTTATTTGTGGAGTTTGTTTGGTCTTTTTTTTTTTTTTCTTTATTTTGTTTTGTTTTCTGAAACCCAACCAATTTGTTACTTTTTTGTGTTTTCCCATTCTTGCATCTTAATTCATCATCTTCTCCTGCTCAGGCAAAACCCCTCGTATGGTGTAGTTTCTGTGGTCCAAATGAATTCCCAGAAATCCTTTCTAGTACACTTACTTTATTAAATTTTAAAACTGAAACACATTTCCTTTAACGGAGACCCAAGATTTACTGCAAATGTTCACAGATAAACCCAAACTACACGAAGTTTCTGGAGGAAGAATATAATTTATGGAGATAATTTCCTCTTTAATATGTCTCTAATTCACCTGGCACACCTTCATGAAGTCCATCATATTTTCCAGGCTGGAGTCAATGACACTTTTCAGGATGTGTTTCCTGGTGGGTTCAGTCCATCAGCTGTGAATTATTGGACCTCACACCCAGAGACATTAATCCTGCAGCTCCTTTGGGTATTCTCAGCCACCTTTACTGCCACTGGGAAAGATTCAAAGAAATTATACAGCTTCCTTGAAGCGATTCTGAGGGTTTCTGGGGTCTGAAAACAAATGTTTCGTCACCCTCTTTCCACTGCTTGTGCCCCTGTGATGTAACTAGTAGTACCACCCTAAACATTGATTTTCAAGAGCAAATCACAGCTGTTTCACAGCTGGGACAAAATGAGATTCGTCTGAGCAGCATTTCCATTAATTTCAGAGAGAAATAAATTTTTGACAACCACTCTGGTTTTTTTTCTACTTTTATCAAGACAAAAGGCATGGTTTTGTATGGAGGTTAAAAGACAGAGACAAAGCTACCCAGGGTGACAAAAATAAAACAAACAGCCCTGTGTCAGCCACCAGATAGAAAACTATGATATTCATGAGTACCTGAAGAACAGTTATATATTTATTTATATATATTTTTATATAAATGTTCTTCAGGTACCCTTAAATATGGTGTACGTACACATTTTTACACTGAACTTTAACATTTCCTTAAATTAAACAATTTCTTTGAGAGGGAGAAGGTTTATTTCCACCAGTCTTAGAAACTTCTTGTCAGTGCCTACCTTTAAAATAGGATGGGTGGGCAGAATGTGAAATATTTTCTTTGATGCTGAAAGTTAAGGCAAAAGAAGTATCATCATAGGGGAACTTTGTCTAAGCCGATCCTGTCTGAGCAGAAAAAGGGATGCTTGTGATATTACAGAATTTATGTCACAGAAGGTGGTGGGGATTTTGGTTTCATAGTTGTATTTCACTGGGAAGCATAAATGGCCTCTTTGTTTATCCATCTTTTTTTTATATTGCTCTGTGCTTCTCTCTCCTCTACTCTCCCTTCCACCAAAAACCTTTCTGCTGTGCTTTCAATGATCTGAAAAGAGAGCAAAGCCAAAAGCTGTCATTTTGTCACTGCTAATGTGCTGAATACTGAGAGGTGCTCAAGTACTGTCACGAGCCTTTTATGACAACGTTTGGTATCTGGTGAATAGAAAATGCATCCCCACGAGATGAGAGGATCCAGGCTGTGTAATCAGGATCATGGTGCTGCCTGAATGGTCTCTCGTAGCAGAAATACAAGAAACACACTCTCTCAGGATTGTCAGGATCTTATCCAGAGCTGTGACTTTCTCCAGGCACTGTCTGCCCCCCAAACGTCTTTTTTTAACTGCCCAGGGCAGATGTCATCCCTCAGCACTTTGCTCTTTCCCGTTTGGTAACCTACACGTCAGCTTCTGTATTCCTTCAAGAATGAAAGGGAACATAAACAAGGTGAATGATGGGAAGATTTGCAACGTCAATACTTTTTTTTTTGTCTAAAATTCATGTAAGAATAAGTTACAAATGCTTTTAAAAAAATTAATGAGTAAGAAAAAACCCAAATCGGTGTTCCTGATGCTATCATGCCAAATATTTTTATTTATTTTCCCGATGGATAAAATGAATAGCACAAAACCTCCCAAATCAAAGGATTCTTTTAAAATCTTTGATTTTCCAAACATCCACACTAGCACTGCCACATCTGTTTATTCCCGATTCGTTTTATCAAAAGTGAGATTTCAGGGGGGATTCTGGTGTGACATTTGAATGTCTGAGGTGTACCCAAAGGCCAAGTCAGGCTTGGAAAGGCTGTATTTGTTCTGCAGGTAATTTAGCAAAGCAGTTCTTCCCAGATCAGTGATCTGATGTGCTGCTGGAGCAGCCTGTCCTTTCCAAAGCCATGGAGAGTTGTCTGAGTCCTGTGCACATGCACAAAATGCAATAAACACGCTGGAAAATGCAGAGTTTATTTAATGCACAATGCAGGGCTTTGGTGTTTTCTTGCTTGGGGTATGTGGAGAAATATTTCTGAACATATGCAGCTGTGTCCAAAAGGCTTTGATTTCCAGGCAGCAAATAACTATTAGCATTTAAAGCAATAATTTAAGGTACATTTAAAGTACAACCCACCAGAGGATGAAACTGGAATTCTGTCACAGGATCAGGTCAAGGCACTGCAAAGCACCTTAGTTATATGGTTTGTCGTATACAGGACACAAATCCAGATTCAATTTGCTCCTGAGTGGTGATAAACCTCATACACCCAGCAAAGCTTTACTGAAGAACCTCCTCTCTTCAGGCACAGGCAAGAGTCACACATCAGCCTCAAGGAATCACAGAATCTCAGGATATCTGGGGCTGGAAGGGCCCTTTGGAGCTCCCCCAGCCCAAGCCCCTGCCCAGGCAGGGTCACCTGGAGCAGGTGACACAGGAACACACCCGCCTAGGTTTGGGATGTCGCCAGAGAGGGAGGGTCCAGGCCCTCCCTGGGCAGCTGTTCCAGGGCTCTGCCCCCTCCATGGACACAAGTTCTTCCTCACGTTGGGGTGGAACTCGTTGTGGTTGAGTTCGTGGCCATTGCTCCTCATCCTGTCCCTGGCACCACTGAGCAGAGCCTGGCCCCATCCCCTGGCACCCCCTGGAGATGTTTGTGTGGATTGATGGGATCCCCTCTCAGCCTTCCCTTCTCCAGCCTGACCAGGCCCAGCTCCCGCAGGCTCTGCCCATCCCAGAGATGCTCCAGACCCCAAATCCTCTCTGTGGCCTCCCCTGGGCCCTCTCCAGCAGCTCCTGGTCTCTGCTGTCCTGAGGAGCCCAGGGCTGGACACAGCACTCCAGATGTGCCTCAGCTGGGCAGGGCAGGGGGGCAGGATCCCCTCCCTGACCTGCTGGCCTCACTCTTCCCGATGCACCCCAGGATCCCACTGGCCCTCCTGGCCCCAGGACACTCTGTCAGCTCATGGTCACCCTGTCCCCCACCAGCACCCCCAGATTCCCCTCTGCAGAAAAGCTTTGTCAGAGGGTAAGAACAGACCCTTGGGGAGGGTTGATGGCTGTGAAGTGTCTGTCACTTAAACACATTTCACTGAATATATGAACAGAGAACATTGCTTGACATTACCTTCACTGATGTATTTGATACATCCACTTCCAATACAATTTAGTACAGGATTAAAATATTTTCCTTTCCTCCAGGGAAAAAGTGAAAAGAAAAAAAAAAAAAAGAAGAAAAGGTCCAGGCTACACTTCACAGGTTTTATTGAAGTGAACTTTTAAAACAAAACAATCAAGAAAAAGTGTGAATATTAACCTTTAAGAAAGAAAGTGAGCATTACATTTTTAGCCTAAACTGAAGCAAGACACCTTTAATTCTGTATCAATACCAGCAATATTAATATGGAAAGTAATAAATAGAGGGTAGCCTGGTGCTAAAATGTTATTACTTTGAGATCATTTTTTTCAGCAGAATTTTCATGAAGCATGTGAAAAGTTGTTGCAACACAGACTAAATTTCCTTATTTCCATGTGAGGAAGTTTAAATTTTCCTGCAAGATTTTGCTTCATGTTACAGGTGAAAGGTATTTAATCATATTTTAGCTTTTGGATATTCATATAAACTACTGTCACATGCATGTGTACACACTCTTATGTGTTTCTTTTCTCTTCTGATGATAGCATATGTCTATTTTGAAATAAATGTGGGGTTTTACTATATCTTCCCTCTTACCATGCTTCCCCATAGCTGCCACAGCTTCCAACTGTGTCATTACCATACAGAGCACCTCTGCACTCAAATCACCTGCAGGAGCACAAGGAATTTCTGCTTCCATGGGTAGCCCAGTTTTCATTGAGAGCAGGACAAAATTAAAATATATCCCACCAGCTTTTCGTACATTGACTCAGAATCTCTGCTAGAAACATCATAAGATGCAGTTCTTAACAGTTCTTTCACTCAACCCGTTAAAAAATGGGCATGGAATATAATAAAGTATAAAAATAGCAAGCAAAAGCCAACCCAAACAAATATAAACATACTTAAAATGAGATAATGGTGTGAATAAAGATTTCTCCCCTTATAACAGACACAATTGCCAGTTTATAATACTTTGTCATCAGATTGGTCAAAGAAAAGTTGCCAAAACAGCATGATCATAATTTTTGTTGGTGATATTCATTGAACACCTAGAGTGGTTCTACCTCCTCTAAACAACATTTTTCACACCAATAGTTGTTTTCACGCTGATGGGATCAAATTTTAAACACTCTGCTTTGCCCAGGAAAGGCAAGGGAGCTAATATTTACAATAATCACGTTTTAATTCAGATGGGGAATGATAATCTAAAAACTGATTGAACAAACTTGTTAAGGGGATTTTATGTGCATAGCTTATCATCTTTGGTAGCAACTGAGCAAGCCTCAGAGTGTGATTCTAACTCATACTGTTTTAAGGAGCTGGCAGGAATACAGTACACACAACTGGTGTGGTATCACCAGGAACATGGATTTGCATTTTCGTCTTTTGTGGTTTTTTATTTTTCCTCAAGAAAAGAATTCTAAGCATAACATACTTACAGGAATCAGGGAAGATAAGGAGAGTGAACATTTTCTGAACTTTTTGCAAAATAACATTTATATTACACTGACACATAACTCCCAACTTTGCAGTGGAGGCAGTATAGTGGGTAATAAATAAGAGATATTAAAGAGTTGGGAGCTGCATGCTGGTTTATATGCAATATATCTATTGAATTTGTAAGGAAGAGGGAGTGAGAAGAAGACCTGTTATTTCAAGAACATGTAGCACATTTCACTCATAAACATGTGGCCTCAGTCCTCCAAGCCTTCTCTTTCACCTGGGCCTTCCACATATCCAAGGTCAGAGCAGATCTCTGTTAATGTGGTTTGAGCGATCAGACACTGAAATAATCCTGTGAGCCAGTGTTCTCCATCAGTGTGGGCTTCTCTGAATCACAGTGGGAAATTTATAGTGACAGATTCATCAAATTCTACATTTATCATTTTCTAGATTCATTGTTTTCTCCAGCTATCTGAAAGGAGGTTGTAGCAAGGTGTGGGTCGTCCTCTTCTCCCAGGGAACAAGGGACAGGAAGAGAGGGAACGGCCTCAAGCTGTGCCAGGGGAGGCTCAGGCTGGACACCAGGAGGAATTTCTCCATGGGAAGGGTGGTCAGGCCTTGGCAGGAGCTACCCAGGGAGGTTTGGAGTGCCCATCCCTGGAGGTGTCCAAGGAGGGCCTGGAGGTGGCACTCAGTGCTCTGGGCTGGGGACAAGGTGGGGATGGGCACAGCTTGGACTCCATGGGCTGGGAGGGCTTTTCCAACCAAAATGATTCTGGGATTATAAAATCATACACATTGTTCCTGAAAGGGAGACAGAAATTTTAATCATCCACTCAAATGGCTCCATAGTTAATTTCTTTCTTCTTTCTCCAGTTGAAGGTGATTTGGGTGGGTTGGGCTGTTGGGTATTTCTATTTTATCTGATGTTTTATGTGTCCTATGTAGGTATCAGAGTAAGCAAGGAAACACCTCTTTGTATCACCTTAACCACATACAGCCCCAGGAGAATAAAACCTGAAACCAGAATTCTTAGGGAATTCTAAAAACACGGAACGGCTCCGTGGTGCTTGGCTGCTCCTTGGGGTTAAACCATGACAGTGATCAACGGCAAAACATGCTGTGGATTAATTACTGTCATAATTTACACCTGCGTTGGAAGAATTTGTAATAAATAAAAGGAAAAAAAAACCCAAAAATACAACGACTAAAGACTCTGGTGTTTCAAAAATTCATAGCTGTACATCTAACTTTTAAAGTTCTAGTATAGAGTAAGACAGACTAAGTCTGAAATCCAAATTTAATTCCACAAAGTCATTAAGTGAAAAGTAATAAATTCAAACTTTTTTTTTTTTTTGTAGAAAACCACAATTTAATTTGTTATTTAATTAGAAATTTGTTATCAAGTGGAACCAGACATTTTTAAAAGAACACAAAAAGGAGATACTTAAAGCAGAGCTCAATTCATCACCCTTAAACAATACGTTTTGGACGAAAGAAGTGGGCATGGATTGTAAAAGTGACTAGATTTCACTTTTGGATGAAAAATCCGCCTAATGCATCATTTAACACCTGACCTGTGCCATGTCCTCATCTTGGCATGTATCAGCAGTCCCTTTGGAGAGGGAGTGCTGGGCTGGATGGACAGGATAAACAAAATTACCCTTTTCCTGCTTCTTAAAAAGGCTAACCAGTGTGTAGGTACTTACCTGGAACCGAGTGACTGTCATCCAATGGCTGTTGTGGTGTTACAGGGCTTGCTGATTCAGGGTGTTCCACAGGTGACAACAGGTGCCACATCCCCATCCAGAGAGACACTTCCACTCACAGCACTTCGCCAGGCTTTGATGGCCTGCGTGCATTCCAAAAATGATAATTTAAAAAAAAAAAAAAAATAAAGATAGTCATCACATCATTCCTTAGGGAATGCTGATTTGGGATGTTTCACTAGGACAGCTGGCCCAGCCCAACATGAAATCCACCAGCTGGCCCTGGACACAGAGTTTGTGTGTCTTGGCAGCCACGTTCGTGATGGGCTGTGAGTGGTTTGTGTTTGGCTATCAGCCCCAGACAGGGCTCCTGTTTGTTCCACTTTCCTCATGCTGAACCAGTCTGTTGTCCAAACACCACCAACACAGACCAAAACATGTGCAGCTGACATCTTACAGCTGCAGGAGAGGAGGCTGGGCATTTTTAGACAAGTAGGCCTTGAGAAGTTTCTGCACAGAGCCAAGTGAAGTCTTCTAAAAATTTATGGAAAATAGTTTTACTGTATTTTATGCTCCTGTTTAGTTAAAAATCTGAATAGATTTATTTCAAAATTTGGACAAGATGGTGGAATAAATTTTAAAAGGTGATTGAAACAACCTTAGAAAAAATTTTTTCTTAGTTTTAATTTTTTTTTTAAAAAAAATCCTAATTTCTGTTTCACTGTGAAAATAAAATATAGGCAAAAATACTGCTTTAAAACAAGACATCTAACATACATGTATGCATTTACCTGAGCTAATAACATTACTCTTGAACATGTAATTTCCAGTCAGAGAATACTTCTTATATATATTTTTATTTATATATTTGTCTTATCTTGCTAAATGCCACATGGTTTCTTTTTTTTCGAGATTTTGTAGAAAGCTTACGGGTTAATACTTGGATTCTTAAGAACACATGAAATTCAAAGTAAGAAAATATGAAAGAAAGTTAGAATAAAAGAAACAAGTGAGCTGTGTTTTAATTTGACCAAATTAAAACACAGTGTTAGATAAAGTGGCATTTGATTCCAGCCATATGGACAGAAGTCACAATAAATTAAAACAACTGAACTTCCTTCTTCAGGATGAGGTTAGTTTTTCCCTGAAAACTCTTCTTTCACCGCTCCTTTCACTTGTGATATTAATGAAAGTTTAGGTAGTTATGTTCTCTGCTGTACTTTTTTTTTTTTTTTATTTCTGAAATTCAAAGTTTTGTTTTCCCGAATATTAAAAACAGTGGGAGGTGTTCATCCATTTCTCATTGCAGCTCCACTTCACCTGGTCCTCTTGCACATATACCCTGCAGTTAATTTATAAGGATTATCCATGTTCCAGCATCTCCATCTGGACAGTCAGATGTCCAGAAATGGTAGACTGCCGTCGAACACAGCAGAATTCCTAAACCCACCTTGGAGTGGAAATTTCTGTGTTTGTTTTGGTGAGCTCTGAGACCCAACAGTGGCTTTGGCTCCCTCCGTGCTCTGCTGTTCCAGCTCAGAGCTACCCTGCCTGCCTGGCACTGGCTGAGGGTGATTGCCAGGGGGCCAGAGAGTGTTTCTAGGCTGTGGCCAAAAATCAACAGCCAAAACCAAACCTGGACACACCATAAGGATGGCATTGCTGGGATCAGAGCCCTGGAAAGACTGGGACACCCTTTAGGTTTAATAGTCTGTGTGACTCACTTTGGAGAAAAGAATAATTCAGAGTAATTCAGTAGCCAGTTACCAGAGAAGCTTAAATCAAAAAATATTAAGTTAATGTATAAAAGAAAACATATAAAGGAGATAGAACCTCTTCAAAAACATCAAATCTGCAAGTGATCAGAATTGCCTTTGCAGGCACCACATTAAATGTTTGGGTTCAGAAAGACCAGTCCAAAACCAGCTGGACCAAACTAACAACTGTCTGGAATAGCTGGAATATATCAATGCTACAGTACACAGGCATGGACAGCTAAATCTTTTTGGTTTTGTCCCATAAAATTACTGGCCAAAAATTGGGTTTGAATAACTGAGCAAATACCAACAGATATGATCTTGTTTGTTTGTCAGAGTGGTTGATCCAGATGAGAGTTTTCACTTCTGAAGCCAAGGGTTTTGTTGTGAATGATGTATCACCAAGGACCTCAGATGAAGAAGGCAATTTTCAAACCCAATTTATGATCACTCTGGATTGCTGATGAGAAAATAGAGTGTTTTGAGCAGCTTAGTGTAGAGAACAGCTGTTTTCAGAGCGAGGCTGAAGCACCTGCAGTCCTTTTGAAACAGGATTGTTTGGGGGGATATTGCAAAAATTATTTGGTGTCCACTGCAGAGCAGACATAATACCCATTTCATAAATATAAATATTCTATTCCCGGAGGTTCTGCAGTGACCTTTCATTTCGAATTTTTGCCCTTTGCTAGGATTTTGAGATAATATGAACCATGAAGTTTGAAATAAAGTGCTGCATTTATCCACTTCAAAAGCAGTACCAGCCACTTTTAACATGTAAAAGTCCTCTTGGGACAAAACCTCTTTGGTTATGGTAAATTTTGCTTTCTCTCCCTGTTCTCTTCTTTCTTGAGAGAAGACACTTAAAACATTTACTATTTCTCCATTGAAAATTCAGGTAACATGAAGGCAAAGTTAGCCCTTAGCAGTAATAATAATAATAATAATTATAGTAATGATGATGATGATGACAATAATAATAATAATAATAGGTATAGCAACAATATTGGACATTATCTGCATTTTCCACCCTTTTCTCAGCTGGGGCAGAACATCTGCAGTGCATCAATGAGACAAAGAGAACATTTTTGGAGAGATCTCAGGGAAGATCTTTGGTGGTATTTAGTCTTAATTGGAAACTGTCTTTCATTTCTTCTGAAGGCATCATTCCGCAGAATGTATTTCTTTATGGGTAGAAATCGTAAATGTTATTTCACAAAGCACTTTAAACCATGGCAGATAAAAATGTAATATGAAACAGTCTCAGCTTCCTATTCCACCTGATCCAGGCTAAGCAAATAACAGCTCTAATGCTTTCCAGGCTTTGTTGTCTTGTGCAGCACATTTTTTTTATGTATATAGAAAATTTTCATGTCATTAGCTACAAGAGCTATATAAAATTTTATAAGCATCTCTGAAAGGGAAAGAAATTTACCTCACAATTGTCTAGGCAAATACTTCTTCCTGGGAAGAAATTAAAACATTGATTCTAGCTTTACCACTACTTCCTAAATAAATTATTTCCGGATCAGTATTTGTTATTTCTCGTGGAGATCATGTGGATGACTACATTTTTCTGTTAAAATGCCCTCTTCTTCTTAGCCTTAACCATAAAATAAAATCATGAAATAATAACAGACTATTAATTTGGTGTCCCATTATTTGCAAATCTCTTCTAATCCATTCACTTAAGTGTCAGATTCTTATCTGCAATATGCATATACAACATTTGAATACTAAACTAAATGGTTTATAAGTTGATTAATGTGGGAGGTCTCTGGATGTGGTGGGGACATGACTCAAAGTATGTGAAAGCCACCAGAAAAAAAGAAAAATTGTTTAGTGGGTCAGGCCCTAAATGCAAACTCAGCAACAGACATCACTTCTCTTCACTACTGGTCAGTGACAATCTGAAAAAAAGGGCACAAGGCAAAGATTTCCAACTTTCTCTGTACAAAACTTGTGAATCTTGAGCAAGAAACTCTGTCATATTTTGCTCCTTTTTTGCAAACACGAACAAGAGGAATGGTGCCTTCCTGAGGCTACTAAATAACAGGACGGGTTTACTAGAATGTTCTGTAACCTAACATCAGCCCACTTAAAACATTTTGGGATATATTTGAGACAGGCTAGAACAGAAAAAAAAACCCAAAGAGATTCTCAAGGATTGAAAATAGAGGTTTCATGATAAGTCTCTGTGCCACGAGGTCCAAGCGATTAAAGGAGGATCATGATTCAGATATAACATCAATAATAGTCATGGCAATTTAATTTGATTTTAATGTTTAATATTCCAACGTGAAGTGTTCATTTCTGTCTTTATTCTGTTGTGTTTGGCCTGCTGGTTTTAATTGAACGTGGGGTGGTATCTGAATCACGGAACCGCAGAATGTCTGGGGTTGGAAGGGACTCCTGAAGATCACCTTGTCCAACCTCCCTGCTCAAGAAGGTTCACCTAGGGCAGGATGTACAGGATCATGTCCAGGAAGGTTTTGAATATCTCCAGAGAATATCTCCTCTCTGGGCAGCCTCTTTCAGTCGTCTGACACCTTCACAGCAAAGGTGTTTTTCTTCATATCCAGGTGGAACTTCCTCTGCATCTGTTTTCCCTGCTGCCCCTTGTCCTGTGGCTGGGCACCAAATGCCAGATTTAAAACCTTTTAAGGCCTGTAAAAGCTTCTGTTTTGTTGAAATGTACTTATTTAGTAAACAATAATATTCAGAAACCCGTACAGCCCAACAAGTCCTCTTTGTGTCAGGTTCTCAAGAGATATGAGGGAAATATAAATCCCCAGGATGGTTTGGGTTGAAGGGGATCTTAAAGCCCATCCAGTGCCACCCCTGCCATGGGCAGGGACACCTTCCACTATCCCAGCCTGCTCCAAGCCCCATCCAGTCTGGCCTTGGATACTTCCAGGGATCCAGGGGCAACCACATCTTCTCTGGGCACCCTGTGACAGGGCCTTCCGACCCTCTCAGCCAAGAATTTCTTCCTAATATCTTATATAAACCTGCCCTCCTTCATTTTAAGGCAAATAAAGTTAATGCTGGTGGATTGTGTGTATTTCTTGACATCCTTCTAAAGGCAAATCTACAGCAGACCCTGCTTTCAGTGCCACAAAATCCACAGTTTCATTATGAAACTATTTATTAGCATTCCCTGTTCATGTCTAGACCCCTGCACTTTATACCATACCCTCACTGTTCTTTATCCATCCCTTGGCCTCCTCTGCACAGAAATGGAAATGTTTTACTGACTCATAGCATGGATTGTAAATCAAGATTAGCCTCTGATCTACAGACACACAAAAAATAGACTGTTAATGACTTTGCAGCAATCTACCAGAACTTTACTGCTTGCAAAAAACCCCCACCAACTTAAAAAACCTATGGATATGATAGTAAAATATCCATTATATGAAATGATGATTCATAAAATGGA
This sequence comes from Amblyornis subalaris, assembly GCA_018881555.1. Lineage (NCBI taxonomy): Eukaryota > Metazoa > Chordata > Aves > Passeriformes > Ptilonorhynchidae > Amblyornis > Amblyornis subalaris. Next base: position 545,606 of record JACAXG010000195.1, read on the forward strand.
TGCCTAGAAAATGTGTAGACAGATGTTTGTCATAACGTCTTCCTCAATAAAACAGAGTTTTAGTTCAAAGACATCCTGTTTATTTCTAGACTTTGAATACTTCTAGCTCTAAGTCTTCTTCGTTAGGAAGAGTGTTAAGAGTATGAGTCTTGAGGCTGTCATACAAATATTTGTAATTTATGCTTGTTTAATGTCTCAAAAACTTATCTATGGCTATTATGCCTGAAATGGGAATGTGGATTGAAATACACACGTAATCCAAAATTGTAATTTTTTTTCAGTTTTGAGCTAATTAAGACTCTGAAATAAAGCCAAACAATGGGAAAAAAGCATAACACTTTCAACACTTTAATAAGATAATGGCATTGTAGTGGGCTGACTTGCTGGGTTCAAAAGACCACAGAGTTCACAAAAATTAAAGCTTCTAAAAAAAAAAAAATGAGACAAAAGGATAAAGAAATCTTTACTTCTTAAGGAACTAATTTAAAAGCACGTATTGTCTCCTCCCAGCCAACACGTTTCCATAACTAAACATTTCAGGCATTTTATTTTTCTTTTTAATATGGAAGATTCTTGAACACAAAACCTATTTTCTGCTTTGTAAAGAAAACTAGAACTCTGATTCATGGGACGAAATTATGAGCTGAGGTTGTCTGCAGCAAGTTGTTTTATCAGGATCTGCACATCCTGAGGGAAAACTGACTTCTCTCTGCTTATCTAGATTTTGAAATTAAACATATAAAGGCATATCATCCAGCCAGGTTTGCATCAAGGGCGTTTGAGTCCACAGCACACAGCAGGAAACCATGGGAATTGCATGTTGGAGATTGCACTGAGACATCTGTGGCAAAGTCATCTGAAAAAGACGGTGGACAGACATTGAAATAAACATGAGTCCTGTGATTTCCATGGGCCAAAGTTTATAAACCAGCTGAAAAATGAGTTATTGCCTTGGGGAAAAAAAAGGTCTGCAGTCTGTAATACTGTACAAAACCCCTGAGGAGACCATTCAGGGTAATAAAATACTGATAATCAGCTCTGGGACCACAGAAGAAGGTCAATTGCCCTTATTACTTTATGAGCATGAGTATTGAAAGACAATAATTTGTGTTCTCAAGGTACAGGTTTAGTAATGCTCGTGCCACATAGTTGAGTCTGTGTTTATGATAGGGCTGATTTATAACACTTTATCAGAGTCAATTAATTAGGTATTTGGATGAGTCTATGAGTTGAAGAGCAATATCAACACATCTTATAAACATTTATGTAGTTAATACATGTAAATATTGACAGAAACAGTGGAAGTCAAGGAGGATAAACCACAATGAAGCAAAAATTCCTTTCTACTTTATTGTTTTTACTATCCATTTCAGTCATTTTATCACTATCTTTTGTAGCTGAAGAAAAATATTCTTTTCAAAATTTAGAGGTTCTCATTCTTTGAAAGAAAGAAAAAAAGCCATTTTCACTCATCTGGAGAAGTGGCTCCTCTTTTACACGGGGAACAGAAACTTTAATTTTTGTAAGGACAAGTCTATCTTTATGGGGGATGTCAAAGCAATTTCTCAGGCCAAAAGGTCTTGAATTCAGCGCTTCTGATTCGGAAAGAATAAAAGAAAAATTTTTCCAGCAGTTCAATATATCACAAGGTCATGTCCTCAACTGAAATGTCCACTGAACCTGCTGGTGAGCTGGAATTGCATGAACATCCCCACTTCAGAAGGAAATCCAGTCCCTTCCAGTGTTAAATTACACTTCATGGTGTGGTAGAAAGTTTTGTCTGCTCTAATTAAGTTTTAGTGTTAAATGTGTCAAGAAACCAACTGTTCTTCCTAAGACACTCCAAAACTCTTCATGACTTATTTTTTCTTGAGCAAGATCAAGGAAATAATGTCACAAATGGGAATGAGGACTTAGTCTGATGATTCATCTACGGGAGGAGAGGACTGGATGACAGAAAAACTGTAGTAATTTTAGTTGAAATAGGAAAGGTGTTAATCAGCTACATAAATTGCTACTTAATCACAATTGGAAAATCTGTAATTGAAATATATGACATTGTATCCAACATTTAATTATCGTATCCACATGAATTTCATTAATTTCATTATATCCTTGAATTTCAGTCATGCTGTTTCACTTTGTTCATTTGTACTGAATAAGGAAAGCTTTGGGTCATGACAGGCAAAGGAAGAGAAGTGCAATAATTTAAACATATGTGGACACTTGACACCCATCAAAGATTGGCAGGGGAGGGAAAACACAACAAAAAGCTCAAGTGTTGAGACAACAGCAGGGAGAGATCCCTCACCAGTCACTCTCATGGCCAAAACAGGCTCAACTTGAGAAAATATATTGCCAATCGAATCAGAGTAGGGCAATGAGAAATAAATCCAAAACTTCCTCCTCATCCCTTCCCTCTTTCTGAGCTCAGCTTCACTCGTGGCTTCTCCATCTGCTACTCCACAGCAGCACAGGAGGATGGGGAGTGGGGGTCGTGGTCAGTCCATCCTCACGGGTTGGACTCCTCACACTCTGCCCCTGCTCCACTGTGGGGTCCCTCCCATGGCACACAGTCCTCCACGAACCTCTCCAATGGGAATCTTGTCCAGAGGCTGCAGTTCTCCAGAACCAGCCTGCTCCAGCGTGGGGCAGTCCTTCAGGAAGAGGCTGCTCCAGCATGAGTCACTTCCATGGGGTCAGGAACTCTCTGCTTCAATGTGGCTCCCTCCTACAGGGTCAGTCTTTCAGGAAGAGGCTGCTTCAGCATGGGTCACTTCCACGGGGTCAGTCCTTCAGGAACCCTTTGCTCCTACATGGGTCCCTCCTACAGAGTCAGTCCTTTAGGAACAGGCTGCTCCAGAGTGGGTCCCCCATGGGATCAGTCCTTCAGGCACATCCTCCTGCAGTGTGGATCACTTCCACGGTGTCAGTCCTTCAGGAACAGCCTGCCCCAGCTGTGGGTCCCTCCCACAAGGTCACAAGTCCTGCCATCAGTCCTATTCCGGTGTGGGCTCCTCTCTCCAGAGGTCCACAGGTCCTGCCAGGACCCTCCTCCAGCAGGGCCTTCCCACAGGGTCGCAGTCACTGGACAGGGGGGAGGCTTCCAGCAGCTGCCCACAGGAGCCACCCCTGAAGGCCTCACACCATTAAAACCCTGCCATGCAAACCCAATACCAGGTGATTACTCAAATACGTGAGAATGATGATAAGAGTGTGGGAATTAAAATTTACTGTGAAAAAGCATGAAAAACAGGAGGCTCTACCCCAAATGGTATAGACAGTTCAAACATTTCATAATTACAGGACACTTAAGGAAACATCTGCTTTCCACTACAGGATCATTTTACTCTCCATGGTGAAAAAGACACTACACAGTTTGTGGAGAAAAAGAACGTTCTTAGGTATTATTAATCATCTTATCCCTCTTCCATCCATAATGGATGATTGCTTATTTTACATCTTAATTCACACCCTTACAACTATGCAGGAACAAATTTTTTTATTTCCTACACGTTTGGTTTTTTTTTTTTTTTTTTGGAAGAGTTATCCAAAGGAAAACACTAGAAAAGAAGGATGAAGCTTATTTTATTTTCCTTTTCTATTTTCTATGCTCTATACTTCATAAGAATGGAAATACTGATATTTTCTTTGGCATCACATAGCTATGAAGGTATTCACACAGTAGGGAACCTATTCAGATCTGTCTTTTAGCTATTTTAAAGGTGGAAAGGGGAAGACTAAGGATATTTATTTTCAAATCAGCTGTAAAATTAAACATCTGGGAAATATCTCGCATTAGTCACTGTATACAACTAGTAAGTATCACTCCTTTTGTTAAACACATAATTGCAGAGTTCTCAGAACTATGAGATCTATCAAAAAATGTGATTAATTACAGACTGTAATTGTAGGCTGTTCAAAAAATGCTGTGATTTTGCCAGTGTGTCTTGAAGACACTGACAGAGGAAGGCAATGATTTCAGGCTTTGTAGTTCTTTCATTGCGATAATAAACATGGCAAGAATGAGACTCAGAAAATAAATATATAAATAATAATAATTAAAAAAAATCCTTCCACAGAGCAGAGTCAGAAAGGCAATCCAAAGATAATGGGAAGACACTCTAAAAGGCAACCAAGAGTTCTCCTGATATGAGAATTTCATGGCTAGACAGGCCAGTGGCAACCCCTGCACCCACTGACTGATTTGAAGAAGGTATTTTGGAATGGAGACAGGCATCCTGGGCTCCAGATTTCTTTAGGCAAAAAATTACTCCAATCCACTTTCTAATCCCTTTTGAAGAGTCCTCAGTTATGTTGATGTCTAAAGAATTCGTGATCCCAAAGAGAGGAAAAAGACTGTAACATATCAACATCTGGTACGCGTTTCTCAACAGGGTAAAAGATACCCTGGTGTGAGTCCAGGGCGTATTCCAAGATGGAACTGGCTGTCCAGGGAAGTGGCTGAGTCACCACCCATGGAGGTGTTTAAAAGATGTGTAAATGTGGGTCAGACAGGTCAGTGGTTCCCAGAGTCCTACTTTCTACTCTTTTTTAAATTGTGTGCATACTTTCCCTTTCTGAAGTCACCAAGGATGTCACCTGTCTGTCAAGACTTGTCACATGAGAGTGGCTTGGAAACTGCATCATACCCTCTGGAGTCTAGGATGCACCTTTTTAGGTCCTATGGGTTTGTGCCGTGTTCCTCAAGTGGTCTCAGACCCGGTTTTCTCCTGTGATGGGAGGGACTTCACTCCTCCAGCCTGTCTGGATTTTCAGGGACTTGAGCAATGTGGGAAGATAATTGAAATACTGTTGAAAACTGAGGGGAAAAAAAAAAATTTGTTGAGTACCTTGATGTTCTCCACCTTGGCTGTCACCAGCTTTCCTGTCTTATTTACCAAGGGAGTACCTTTTCTTTAATACCCATATTTTGGCCAACATACTTGTAAAAGCTCTTATTACTCTCCAAATTCCTTGCCAAATCCAGCCCCAGGTGTGCCTTACCTTTCCTAACCCCATCCCTACACATCCAGGTGGTATCCCTATATCCTCCCCAGCACAAACAACCCTCGTCCCATTACCTGAATATTTTCTCCTTACATATTATTTTGACCAGGAGGTCCTTCCTGATCCATGCTGGTCTCTGCTTCTGTTGCCCAATCTTTTACCTGTTGGAATTGAGAGCTCTTGCACTTCAGAAAAATGTCCTTAAAAAACTGCCATCTTTGTTTTCCTCCTTTTTCACTGAGTGGATTCCTGGGACATACCATCCACTAGTTACTTAAAAAGCAATCAGTTCATCCTCCTAAAATTCAGGATCCTGGATCTACCCTTCACCTGGCCCAAACCCCTCATCGTTGTGTGTTACACCAGGCCACAGTCATTGGCTACCACCAGCACTGACATCCCTAATTAGTTCTTCCGTGTTGGAAAAGCTCCAGCAATGCTTCTCCTCTGGTCAGGGTGTCTAACACCTGGATCAAGAAAATATCCTTGCATTGGTACAGAGGCACTTCAGCTGGGCTATCGACCATCTAATTCCTCCATGAGTTTAGCAGGAGTTTCCCTCGTAGTTCCCAACACATCATCAGCGTCCAACACTTCTTTGTTGCCAAGACTCCACCCCTTTTCCCATTAAATTTTGCTTAAATATCTCTGTATAAGTCTGGCCGACTGGTCATTGAAGAACCCTTTGCCTTGCTTGGTCGGGTGAATCCCATCACTCCCAACATCTTCTCAAAGGTAGGCCCACAATCTAGGATCCGAATTAGGAGGCAAAACCTGGCCACACAGTTACCTGTTCCTTCCTAAACCCCTGACTGAGTGGAAGGATAGAAGACAACACCACCAGTGCTCCACATCCTTTTAATATTGCTGAAAGGGACACACAGCCTCTTTTGGTGATTCTAAATTGCCTTGTTATAGTGTTGTTGGACCCTGTTTGGAAATTTAGGAGCAGCTCTGTAGGAATCACTAAACCCCCAGTAGGCAGGAAAATACTCTAGAGAAAACTGCCTGGATGGCAAATGGGTGTTTTGGTGCCTCCCAGTAAGAAATCCCCAGTAACTGATGGTTTATGCGTTTTTCTGCTGGTGAGTGGTTGCAGAAGCTTTGCATGGCTGGGTTCTCCTGGATCCTCTCCGTCACTGATGTTCTCCTTACTAACCTCCCCCAGAGTGCAGTTTAGGGGACAGGGTAAAGTTCTTCTTTCCTCCCCTTCGATACTCCCTCAGCCCCTAACCACATAACGAAATACATCTTTATAATCAAATTATCTAAATAGTGGCATGAAATAGATTAGTATGAAAAGGGACTACTGCAGTACGTCCCAATCATGTCTAGCTCGTAAGGAATTGTCTTGGGGTGACTTTATGATGCTATATATCCCAATTGCCTGCTTAATGGAAAAATATTAACTCTGTGTCTTTAAGCTGGCTCGAGAAGCCAGGCGCTGTGTTTTGGTTTTCTCCGAAGGTGTTTACATTCCTGGTTCTTATCACTAGCTTTGTTGTGGTTGTCAGGAAAGAAATCCAGTCAGTTGTTTTCTACAGCTGAAGGAGAAGGGACACTTTTTTACTTTTTACCTTTTTTTTCCCTGTGAGTTTTCGGCCCTGCTTTTACTCATATCGGAGGGAGTTAAAACTTTTGGCTTTTTCCCTCCTCTGCCTGAGGCACGTAAAGAAGACAGCTTTTTTCCTGGGATTGTGTTTTTTTTCCTTCTTCCTTTGGAACTTTACAACAGATCACTGAACCCTGGGGCCTACATCCTGGGCCCGGAGAGAGGCCTGCACCATCCTAGGCCCAGAGGGAGACAGAGCAGAAAACCACACCCAGGAAACAAAGGACTATGAATTCATCCAGGTTGTCTTTCACCACGAGAGGTTTATTATCTAACATTATGCATTTTTTATTTTCTTTTCTGTTCCCCTGGTGCCTGCTTGCACTCCCTCCCCCAGCAGCTGGGTTGTGTTAAATAAACAGGTTTTTTTCACTTTCCTCCAAGAAATTCTTATTGGGGGGGAAGGAAGTTTTAGGACGCTATCTTTTGCAGAGGAGGCTCTTCGAGTCTTCCTCCTAAGTTTGTCCAAACCATGACAGGAATCCAGAAAGGTCCTTTCTTTTGTTTGATTTTGTTTTGTTTTCCACATGGAAGCATGTCTTCCTTTGATATCAGACTTTGACAGTTTCTGTATTATCACTACATATTTTCTCAAATTTTTTCTGTGTCTGCTTTTAAAAAGTAAACTGCATGGGAAGAGAGCCTGTGACAGAGAAATACTGACACATACATGGTAAAAGAGTGACCTGATTTCTTGTAAAATTATAGAATAGTATTTTAGTATGCACAGTATGGCAATCCAGCATGATTTTAAGTATATGCTAATTTAATGAACATGTAACCAGGAAGTACACCCTGTTCCTCTTGGCTTTCTACCCAAGATTATTATGGAAACTCAGGGAAGCAGGGAAGGCAGCTGGCTCTTTTCCTGGGGCAGGCTCAGCTTTCCAAATGTCTCCTGACGACTCCAGTGAAAAGAAGTGTTCAGCAACTCCCCCTAAGCACTGCCCCAAGAACACCTACAAAAGGCTTTCTTTCCCTCCATTAAGGTCAATGTGCCCCTCAATATTATGAGTTTTGATCTTTGATCTGCTATGAGGTGTTTGCAGTGATGAGATTCACCTTCGCCCCACAGTTTTACAGCTGAAGTCTAGGTGCTTTCAGCCATGCCCTGTGCACCAATTTATTAGTGTCTCGTCATCCCTGCTGGATTAATTTATTTAATTTGTCACATTTCAGTTTAGCCCACACATAACACCACGATTAAGCCCAAACTGGCCAATAAAGCAGCAGGCCCATTTCTCCTGTTCCTTTCTCCTGTCCCTATTCCTTTTTCTGTCTCTGTATAGTAACTTTTTATTTTAAAGGTGTGAAAAGGTTGACTTTTTTTCTGTGTGCAAGATGTTACCACGTAAACATTTTTTTTTCCTGCAGGTCTTTTACTAGTGAGATGCTGACCATCATTTATTTCTGCAGTTTCTAAGTATAATACCTCTCAGGGGAAATTATAGCTTAAAATGCTGATTGGGTCTATATGCCAAGGGGTAGACAGGTAATTATATACATGTATATGACAAAATTAAAGATGCTAATCTCTCCTATTTAACATTTTAGCACTTCAGGAAAATTTTAGAAGCTGAAAGGAGTAATATGCTGTAATTTTTCCTAAAACATTTTAATACAGTGACATGCATGTAAGTGACAGAACTCAAGCTCTGCCTCAGAGTACACCCATTTATCTGTCATCTCTATTTTAGAGCAAGTGCTGTCTTCACATCAGCCGACTTCTTCCCTCACCTGTCCACAGAGCAGACTGTTGACAAGTTGTCCTGATAACACCTCCTAAGAAAAAGGAATAAAACATACAGAAATGTGGCAACTTTTTTTCTTTTTCTTTTTTAAAATAAAGATCTGATGTGCTGTTCCAGGACATGAATTCACTTGGTGTGAAACTGTGACATTGCCAACTACTTCCACACACCTGTGCAAAAGCAACAGGTATAAATGGAACTAAAGAACTCAAGTGTTACATTCAAGGTGATAATAAGATACAGACCTATATTTTTAGACACAAGCTGTTTCAAGAAACTTTTTTTGATCTGAGAGTGAATCAATCTGCCCAAGGAGAGGGAGTCAAAGTGGCTTCAGAGGTACCTGGAATGTTGAAATGGGAGATCTGCACACAGCACAAACTCCATCTTCCAGTTTACCACCTCTTCAAACTGGGATAAAAACACAGGCACATATGGAAAGTCCAAAGCCCTTCACAAACAGTAAATGGAGAAGAGCTTACCTGCAGCTGGTATGATGTCATAAATATTATTAGTTATTGTCTGTTTTCTTGAGGTACAACAATGCATTTATTATTTAAGATCTGTATAAACTGTTCTGCATGTGAAAGTCTGATTCAAGCTTGAGTTTCCCTGAATAGTTTTTCTTTTATTTGACAATGTATAAAATATAAATTCTTTTAGCAGTCTCATATGCGTTGCAATTCGATTTCGCCCCAGTTAAGTCACGGTGTTTCCAGGAGATTAAAGTGCAAACTGCCCCGCCAAATTCCCTGTTTAATTTTTGCCTAAGACTACTTCTGTCTGCTTCAGTATTAGCTTAAGCCTCATGAGCAGACAGGTAGCATTAATTAGAGACAGAAATGCAACAAATATTTTCACAATAATCCTTTAATTAAGATTAGGAGATAAGGGTTGTAGCAGCAAATGGCACAGACTGTGGGTCTAGCCCAGAACTGCTTTCAATGTTTTTAATGAATTCTGAAGATGAAGGATGAAAGCCGTTTTTTTCGGTTTTTTTGTGTGGTTTTTTTTTCGGTGATATTTAGCAATAAAGGAAGTCAGGAACACCTGATTTCCCTCTGTTCTTTGCCCGAAATTTTTAACTACCTGAGGTTTGATAATTTAATACAGTAATGAAAAACAGGTGTTATTTATTTGTGCTTTACTCATTCCCCATGGCTACAATATTTTAGTCTTTTTCTCTGATTTAATACCACTGCTGAAAGCAGCTGTAAGGTGCACTCATCCAGTGTATCTGGCTGCACAATGAGAGGAAATATAAACACAAGATGATCACAGGTTTATGGGGATTTTGCTGTGGATTTCATAATGCAAAGTAATGCACCCCATCATTCCCAGGCTGCTTTTCTGTTTCTCTTGCAAAGCCTGACGAGACAAAAAGACAGCCAGGCTGGCTACTGCTAAACCAAGTTTTCTGTGGCATTTAGAGATAATGAAAGCAATTTTCTGGCTTTTAGAAGTAAAACTTGGTGAATTTGAGCTCTGCTTTAGAGAAGCATTGCTTGCAGGACGAAATGTCTCTGTGACCACTACCTCTGACTGCGCCTTTTTTGTAAGAAAACAAGCCAGGATCCTTCAAATATAAAACCCCACCTGGCTAGATCATTGTGCTGCTTTGAATTGCCATGCCTATCATTTTGGGAGGGAACTTGGGGTGTTTCAAGTCGAGTACAAGGTACATGCACAGACTGGATGCACAGAACCAGAGAATCCTGGAGTCCTTCATGCAGGAGAAGACCTTAAAGGTCATTGAGCCCAACCATAATTGAGGTAATTGGGAGTCTTTTCCAAGCCAAATGATTCAGTGATGATTAAGAGATGAGATCTCACTTTGAGTTGCTTGTAAAAGTTTCCATCTTCCTTTCTGCTCAAGAAAACAGAAATTTTTTTTTTTTTTTTTTTTTGTAAACACGCAGGCTGCACTGAGAGGAAAACTGCAGGTGCATCGGAGGTGTCCCATGTTCTGCTGGTACCCAGATACACATCAGTTAACTAGAAATTACCATTTCTGATTCACAAGATCCAGAAATACAGTGTGATCACGGAGTAGGTATTTTCTCTTGGGTTCTATCATTCATAACCGTGATACAAAGTTTTTGGGAGTCACCTATATAGGCAGAATAGATGTCACTTTTGCAGTGGTGTCAATTACATGAGAGAATGAAGCCAAGAATTGCCTAAAGCAGGGCCAGACTCTTCTGTACACCTTTAATGTGTTCATGGCATCTCTGAACAAGGTCACGAATGCTGCCGTGTCAGATTGGGAAATGATGGGTTCCACGTCCATGTAGGAAAACTTTTCTCCTTCTGTAAGGGTGGGGAGGCCCTGGCATGGGTTGGCTGGAGAAGCTGTGGCTGCCTCATCCCTGGAAGTGTCCAAGGCCAGGCTGGACGGGGCTTGGAGCAGCCTGGGATAGCCGAAGGTGTCCCTGCCCATGGCAGGGGGTGGGACTGGATGATCTTCGATGTCCCTTCAAACCCAAACCCTTCCATGGTTCTCTGATATCCAGCTTCAAACATGCTCTGCAGACATGCAATATCTGAATATCAGCTTCACACTGAAAAAAGTGGATATCCAGCCCCTACAGAAAGGTTCACAGGAGGTGAGTGAGGTGTACAGGTTCTCACACAGTCAGCTGGAAGGGCTGGTGCTCCACCTGTGCCGTGTCAGAGTTTCAGTCGTGCTCGAGCCGGAGCTCTTCCACCGACCACACAGAATGAATCTGGGCTCCCACACCCACCAGCAGGCAGGCAGACAGGCAGACAGGCTCCAATTAAATCCTGGGTGCTGCAGGCAGCAGGAGCACAGTCTTGCCCCAGGCCCCGTGGTGTAGGCACTGCTAGCAGCTGAGATTCGGATTTTTGGATTAGCTAAATTCCCTTAAGTGAAAAATGCCTAAATGAGCGGAAGCTGTTTGTTAGAAGAGACAATCATTGCTTAAATCTTCTTCCTGCTAGAGTGCTGCAAGAAGCTGTGCTGTAGTAGAGGATCTAGGGTGAGGGGAAGAGAAATTTATACATCCCCACTCTTCTGGGAAGAAACAGAGCTGAATTCTCAGGGTTTAAGCCAGTGATTGCCTTAAGATATCTTAAGGATATTAAGACCTGGTATCCCATTTCCTGGATCACAAAGTTCACAAAATCTGTTTGTAACCACAGGAGTTCTTCCCTCTGGGCTCTGTTCCCACAAGAGGATGCAGCTGCCTCTCCGTGTTGCAAACCCTGGCTGTAACTGCAGGTTTTGACCTGTGAAGATGAATGAAAAGGGAATATGGGATTCAGGGCAAGAGGGAGACATCTCCTCGTGTCAGATCCTGCCATCTTAAAGGGCTTTTTCTCACAAGTACATTATTAAGACCAGCAATGCCTTCAGATCCTCCCCTGTTCTCAGCCAAAATGTCAGCTCTCCCTCCTCGCTGTCACACCAACGGTGGGTGTCCATCGTGTCCTGAATACACCAGCACCCACAAGCAACTTGTTTAGGCTTCTGTGTAGCCACCCCAGTTTGCCAGAGTCAGCTACTGAATGATTATTTTTGGCTTTCCCCGTCTTTGTCTCGGTGCTCTGTTACGCAGAGCTCTGAAGCATCTCTGTAGCACTCACATTTTTGGCAAAGGAGGAGCTCAGATCTTCAGATGTTTCGTGTGGGAATCGAGAATTACAGCACCATTTAAGTGAAACTGTCTACACATATTGTAAGAACTACACAGGGACATTAAAGATCTCTTTTTTTGGTGTCTCAAATATTTATTTTCAGGTCTGAGAGACATGAAAATGATTATCCCCAGCCCGAGACTCTTGATCTCTAAGGCTAAACTCTTACCATTCCTTTTTTTATTTTTTTTTTCCCAAAAATCAGATCACACTTTTATGATCTGAATGACAGAAGTGTGAGGTTTTTCCTGTTTTACAGCTTTAGGAGTAAGAAAGGGCAAGCATCTCGTGGGTGAAACTTACAGAGAAAGTAAGACAGAGCTGCAGGGAAAAGGTGACTGGAGCAAAGAGTGGAGGAAGCTGTTCAAATGAGAGAGAGGTGATGAGAGTTTTGGTGTGACAGAGACAGCAGCAAATCAAGAAAGAGAGCAAGGAAACCAGAATGCCTCACATGCCTGTTGGAAATAACAGGTGTAATTAAGCCAGCTCTGAGAAGCAGAGTGTCTCTTCTTGGACCCATGAGTACAAACAACAACAAAAAAATTGCCAAAATCTCACAAACAGCCAGAGAAGTCATGTGTAGTTTCATCGAATCTCAGCACCAGGGCACCAGACTTAAACAGCTGAAACAAGGGGAGGACGTTTTCCAAGCCCTCAATAGGCTTTTAGCTTCCTGGGTTTGACAATCCGAGTGTGAGTCAGGGATTACCGAGCATTAGAAGGAAATCTGCTTGAGCATGGCAGCGGCGTGTGCAATTCCATAAATATTCTAGCTGGGCTTTCGTGGTGAAGAGTGCCTTTTTCAAGCATGTGCACAGCCTGTGAATTGATTATCTGCACCTAATGTTCTTCTTCAGGGCTCCTACTCAGCTGCAGAGTGGAAAACTGCGGATCAGAATCAAGTGTTTTATAACAGGTGAAAGCAGATGTCTGTCTGGGAGACGGTGTGCATGTAGATGTTAAATAAAATAACTAACAGGCGTTTACCTGCTTTATCACAGAAATGCTTCCTGCCCAAGAAGCAGGAAGGAGCTGGCTTGCTGATTTGTACAATTTTGAAAGAGTTTTTAGCTACAGCTCCGTCATTTAACCTGGAACAGACTGGTATGGATTACCACAGGAGGCTGACACGTCATTTTATTTTCTCCCCTCACCACTAGCCTTGATCTTCATAGTTCAGAGGGCAAAATACAGTAATTTCAGTAATTTTAGAGGTGGATCCATCTTTAGGTAGATGCAGGATGAGTTGTTTACAAGCTGCAAAACAGGCAACAGTAATAGTTTGATAATATTGAAATCACTGGCCTGCTTCTTTGTTTTGTAATTACCTGAAACTTCTGTTTCAACCAATTTATTGACATTGTATAACTGTTAATGTACTGAACTCTGAAGACCACAACAAAATTCCAGATATTCAGTCTGAAATGCTAATATTTGATGCAAGAGGGGGCAGCCCATGCAAATTAAAGGTCAAAGTAATGTATTTTCATGCTTTCATCTCAATTTTCAGCATTTTTGAAATGATAATTCTTGCTGTAAATGTGCTTGCTACAAACACTTGAAGGGTAACAAAGGGATACTTTTCATAAACCTTACAGATTACGTACAGTAGCCCATTATGTTAGCTCTTCTTTTATTATTATTATTTTTGGGTCATCAAGGATTTTAGAGATTTGTAAGCATTTGTTTAGCAAGATTTTTATTTATTTATGTATTTTTAATTATACTTAAAGAATCAGTGTTATGCAAGCAGGGAGGATATTTTGAAGTGGATAAATCAGAATTCAGGGCATGGGAGGAGATGTTGCTGAAACCTAAGACTATTTAAAACACTGAAAAATTATATCATCTTTTAACTACTTTTTATTTTTCTACATTTTAGGTTAATGAGCTTTAATCTAGAGTTATTTGGTGCAGAACAGTTTTCAGCAAGACAGTATAATGAACAAAATGTTTTGCTCTACAAATCCTTTTTAAACACTGATGCGTGTAATATTGGTGGGATAATTGCACATTTCTGGGAATTATTTTATTCTTTTGCCTCGAATACTTCAAAGAGGACTTTGCCACATGACTCAGGTCCTGCTGTACAGTAATGCAATTCTGCCAAGATGAGGAATGACACAGAGGGGAGACCCCACAGCAGAGAGGGGCAGCTCTGATCTCTGCTCCCTCTGACCAGGGACAGGACTCAGGGAATGGCTGGAGCTGTGCCAGGGGATGTTTGGGATGAAGATCAGGGAAAGCTTCTTCCCCCAGAGGTTGGTGGGCACTGAACAGGCTCCCCAGGGAATGGGCACGGCCCTGAGGCTGCCAGAGCTCCGGGACCGTTTGGACAACGCTCCCAGGGATGCACAGGGTGGGATTGTCGGGGTGCCTGTGCAGGGACAGGGGTTGAACTCCATCATCCTTGAGGGTACTTTCCAATTTTGGAAACTCTAATGATTAGACCTATGCAACAACGTGGTTAAATGACCATATTTTCTTCTATATTCTCCTTGTTTAGTATTTTACCATGAGAGTGTGCAGGGTGTTTCTGTATCTTCGTCACCTCTCCATCCTACTTCAAGGCAAAATGGATTTTGCAACTGGACTGTATGACACTGGTATCCCAATATTTAGTATTTCTGAAACCTGTGCTTTTAGGAAAGCACAAAGATTCTTTTGCTAGCATAAAATCGTAGAATCAAAGAATCACAGAATGGCCTTGGTTGGAAGGGACTTTAAAGCCCATTCAGTGCCAGCCCCTGCCATGGGCAGGGACACCTTCCATTATCCCAGGGTGCTCCAAGCCCCATCCAACCTGGCCTTGGACACTTCCAGGGATCCAGGGGCAGCCACAGCTTCTCTGGGCAGCCTGTGCCAGGGCCTCACCACCCTCATCTCTGAGTGAAAGATGCACCCTCTGGTATCAAAGCTTGATATTAGAGGATTATCAGGTTTGAGAGACATCACATGTTAATGTAATGTAATGTAATAGTAACAGGAAACAGATAATTTGAATGTAAGCAGGAGTGCAATACAAATGTGCCAACAATGCCTCCAAAAAACCAACTGAACAAAAAAACCCACCAGAAAAGCCCTGTCATAAATTAAAAATAAGAAAAACAAACCACCCTAGTTACATCATGCCCTCATTAATAAAATTATTTCTGACTCTTAAGTATAGTTTCTAGTACAAGTAGCTAAGGATAGGACATCTCCTTGATGCCCTTTGATGGAGAGCAGATCTGAATCTTAGTCCTCACACTCAGAGGGTAGGTGGGGCTGGAAGGGCCCTCTGGAGCTCCCCCAGTCCAAGCCCCTGCCCAGGCAGGGTCACCTGGAGCAGGTGACACAGGAACACACCCAGCTGGGTTTGGGATGTCTCCAGAGAGGGAGACTCCAGGCCCTCCCTGGGCAGCTGTTCCAGGGCTCTGCCCCTTCCATGGACAGAAGTTCTTCCTCACGTTGGGGTGGAACTCGTTGTGGTTGAGTTCGTGGCCATTGCTCCTCATCCTGGCCCTGGCACCACTGAAAAGTTGATAAGGTCATCCTGATTAGCCTTTGATTAGAAATTTGTTCTTGGTTAACAGATGGTGCGTAATAACAGTGAGGTGCAATTATAGAAAAAATAAGGGATTTCCCTGGAAGTGGTTTTGGGTTTTGTTCTATTTTCCCTGATCAGTCTTAGGGGTTAAAGCAAACCATGTGGAGTCCTGTAAGGGAGCTTTAGGAGCTGGTAGGGAAACTGGAAATGATGTTCTGGCCCATGGCCAAAGGGTACAGTGATTTTTCTCTGTTGTGACTCAGTAAATGATCACTTTTGTTGAAACACCCAGAAATTTTGAGTTTATGAAGAGCATGTAAGCTCATATTAATTACAGAGTTTCTTCTCACTCTGAGAAGAATATTGTTTACTTTTTTAACTTACAGAAGAACATGCAAACTGTGCTCTTCAGGCCAAACTTCTGACATCTGCAGGGAGCCAACACAATCAATACCAGCAGGGTGTTATTTATTCCAGACTTCAGCCTCATATTTGTTTTTGTGCCAGCAGAGACCTTCAGTACCAGGCTTCACTGAAGTCACTTCTTCACAATACATAATTCAGGAGAGGTTTTACAGCTTTATACCTGTGTTTACTTATACCTGTAAGTTTTCCTTTTATATTTATACACAGATTACTCACTTCCAAAATACTTTTGCAAAAACTTTATTCTGAAGGTGTTTATTTGCAATGGTCAATAAACAAACTGTGTGTAACTGTGTGAACTCATCCCTCAGCCTGCTACAAAAGTATATAAATTAGAATCACACAACAAATTTCAGAACTATCTATACTGGAACGCAAAACAGGTTATCTTTTGACAGGAAACACTTTTAGGCATCTAACACATTCATTTTTATTTGTCATCAAAACAATTCTTGGGGAAAAAAGAAGTTTTAAAGCAGCTGCCTGTTCTTTTCCTTCTGTGGGCTTTCAAGATTTGCTTAATTTATCCAGGGGGAGACTCTAGGTAGACTCCTGATAATAAGTAGAAGAGAATATGCATTATTCAATAGATTGACCTATATGCAAATGAACAGAGCATAAACATCTTAATCTAAAAGTGCTTTTCATTATATCATTGTGAAACTGCCAAAGCTGCACCACTGAAGTGCACAAAATAATATTGGCTTTAATGAATTGGTTTTGAGTGGTGTTTTGAGACAGCACAGCCTGATGGATCGAGCTGCGGTCTGAGGACTGGAAACCCTGGAATCCTCCTCTTGGTTCTGGCTTCCTGCCAGAAGGAAATCGTAACCGTTTTGAGTTAAGCTTTCCTTTGCTTATTAAAATTGCAGATTATATTATTGGAAAGCTGGCTAATGCACACATGGGTTTAATTTAGGTATGTGAAGGATTATGGCTTATATATCTTCATATATGTCTTGATACACGTCTTCATACGTGTGCCTGCCTAAAATCATGCAACAAGTTCATCTTGGTGCATACAGGTACAATTTCTTCGTGAAACAAATTGTGTGTTTCCACTGTGAATGTCCTCTGGTGTGTTTTCACAGATGTAAGTTAACAGATTAAACACCCTTGTTTTCTCAGTCAGGGCAGAACCATATGTTCATCAACTATTTCCTGGAATAGTGGGACGAAAATAAGGACAAAGGATGGTATATTGTTCCTATTTAAATAAGTATGAATAATTAAGTGATCCTCCCCAGAATTTTGCTGGGATTGCACACAAAGAGCTGCTTTTTCCTTCTCATTTCCTTAATTATTTCTGAATCTATGAACAGGAAACTGTCTCATTTATCCTCATTTTTATGGCAATTTGATTGAGGATTTATTTTTTTTCCTAAACTAATTTTAGCCTTCTTTCTCAATAGGTTGCGTTGAACTTTCTTTAACGAAGAACATGTTTTAAAAGATGGCAAAAAACCTTCTTTCTCCTCATAACACCTTGAAAAATATAGGTAATCACGTTATACAACATTGAGCAGTCTAATATTCTGAAGGTCAGAGAAGATATAATTATATATATATAGCCTTCAAATTCAGCAGAAAGTACATCTGGTGATACATCTCTCCCAGCCACTGCCATCGCAATAAATCCCAGCCTTCTAAAAAGCCAGAAAGTGATAGGCATCTGCAGAGATTGCATCACCCCAGATTATGATAAATTGAAATCCAGAAATAAGGAAGTGTAAGAACCTAGAAATTTCAGACTACACCTTTTGCAAAACAGTGAGATATTAGCTAGTTTTAGGTTAGGGGGCTATTTTTTTCCCCCTGCACCTGTCACCCCCATATTGCTTCTTTGGAAATACTGCCATGCTTATCAAAATGTCATGTAGTTGCTGGGGTGTGGGCTGAAATAAAACAGCTGGGGCAGAAATGACTGCTTAGCCCAGGCACAGAGAAGAGAAAATGTGGAAGGTGCTTCAGGGGCTCGGGTGGTGTCCAGAGTTTTGTGTTCCCAGGACAACGTGCTCTCTGGATGGATACCCTGGTGCAAAGTGCGCAGGATGGTCACTGCTGGAAGGAAATTCCAATGATTAGAGCAGGTAGGGTGTGACAGGTCCTTTTAAGAGCCCTTTGCAGAACGGCAATGGCAGGGTTTCAGACCTCTGCATCCTTTCTGCCCCATTTGATATCACTGAGGGTTGAAAGCGCAGCTGCCCTCAGGAGCAGGTCCCAAATTAGAGGCAGCCTCAAGCTCTTGCAGGCAGAAAACCGGGGAGAACTCGTGCTATTGTTGTGCCGTGAAGAGGAGTGAGATTGGCTCAGGAGACAGAGATTGTGATCCTCCCTGTGTGAAAGGCAGGATGATGAAAGTAAAATGGTTGCTTTAAAAAGAGCATCGGGAACTGGCATTAGGGTTATTTATTTTTTTTTTTTTTTCTGAGCTTATAGATGTCTGAGTGTTCACTTGCCCTCCTCATGTGAAAGCAGACATGAACCTTCCAGATATTCCTTTCATGACAAACTGTCAGGGCATGTGGTTTTTTGTGACAGAGATCTAGCTCCTTATTGAGAAATAAACATAGAATAAAAAGTCCCTTAGGAAATGAAACTGAGGAGAGGGAGGAAAATGTCTTTATCTAGGTCTTTTATTGTATTCCTTGCAAATTATCTTTCTTTGTGTCTGTTTGTGTCTGTTTTGTCTCTATCATGGGATCATGGAATGGTTTGTGTTGGAAGAGACTTTAAAGATCGATCTCTACCCCTGCAGCCTTCCACAGCATAACACAGTAACTCATTTAGCTGTATTCTGGTAATTTCTTGCTTCAAGTACGTCTTCCTTTGTACACACAAATACGCACCCACACTCCCAGCCAAACAATCCAAACTCCCCAAGGAACTGAAGGAGAACATCCAGGTGTATCACAGTTTGGCATTTACTGAAAATTGCATTTGTTAATTTGTACTCGTTTACAACCCTGACTCTGATCTTTACTGTCACATAAGGTCTCAATTTGTCACAAAATCAGCGTCATTTAGGGGTTGATTTAACCTCCATGCTCACTTGAGTACTCCAGGCTGGGCTCTGATGTTCCATACACCAAATTTTGGTGCAGAAACACTTCTTCATCTGCTTTTTTTTTTAAAGGTTTATAAGTACTGTGGCTCTTCCATAAAGAAAAAAAAAAAACCAAACCAGCTCTTGAGCATTGTTATTCCCATAAGAACCTTGTTTAGAAGCCCATCTGTCCATGCCTGAATTTTGTGTGTCTGTCTTCTTCCCTCCAGGCAATATTTGTACCATTATCTTATACTTAATAAATTATCTGTCTTTAAAACAGCCATCAAGTTTCTGGTTTGCTGCTGCTGACAAAACACGAGATGGAACAAGCAAATTTAAGTTCCAAATGTACTACTGCATATGCTTTATGCCTTTTATAGGATTTTTATTTTAATTTTATAAAACTGGAATAAACATCTCTTTGGATAAGAAGCAAAATCTGCAGCTTCGTTGCTCAGGGATATTAAATAATAAGTTTCTTATATAAGACAGAAAAAGATTCAAGATTTAAAATGCCTCCAGAAACTTCTGTTCTGCTCACAAGCTCAGCCCCCATGCTGCTGCTCTTTAATAAAAAATAATAAATTTTGTAGGCACTTCTGCCTCCAACAAAAATCCCTGATGGCAAAGAAACAAATATCAACACAATCCTTCCTGCTGCCCATTGTTTAGGTGAATGCTCCTCACCTGGGGCAAAGTTCTCACAGCTCTTCGTCACTCACTGGGATAAACCGCTTTTCTCCCCAAAGCTCCACCCTACCAGCTTGTTCACCTCTAAATCCCCAGCAGGGAAGTTTAAAGGATGTGCTGGACATTGCAGCTGCCCCTGTTTAACCCCACGCCCCAAGGAAGTCCCGCGTGGTCCCTTTGGCACTTTCTCTCACGGAACTTGGTGCTCCCAGTTTTCGTTATATGACCAAGGCACGGTGGATGAATTCTTTTCCCCCTTTTGCTGCTCCCAAAAGCTTTGCATCACTGCAGAGGTGTTGGCTGTGCCATGAGGAAAAGGAGTGGAAAAAAGCACAGCTCGTGGCCTGAATATTTGTCATCCAAGAGAAGAAACCTGGGAACATCAGTCATACAGAACCATTGTTTTCAGACATGTTCCGTGTAATGACTGTTTGTACTCGGCTGCAAATGCATCCTTTAAAGATGATTTGTAAAAAGAGACGTATTTTCTAGAAACCTGCAGGAACAGCAATCGTGGAACAGAAGAAAAAAAACAAACCCACAATCCTATTGCAAGGTTCCATCGTGGATTAATAAAAACCCTGCTGAATGGGGAAATTTGAAGTACTGCAAGTTGGGTTTGCGTGGGAATACAAATTTCGGGTGCTCCCTCAAAAGTGGGTTGGTACATCATTCAGAAAGCCCACCTTGTTAAATAAATTCAGTGTGCAATTGTGCTGCCACATCCTGCCTTGGGTTCAGAACATGCAGCTGGGGTCCAAGACAACACATGTGGAAGAGAGGCTGTAGAGAAGAGAGGGTTCCACCCCGTGGAGAGGAGAGCTTTAAGTCTTTGAGAAAATCTGATGGGAGACTGGAGGTGATTTTCACAGATTCAAACAACTAATTAAACTTTTGGGGGCTCCTGCCAGACGAGTTTGTCGTCTCCGTTCCCATACCACTGGCATGAATTACTTTAGTTTGGAAAATAAATAAACCAGGATCTGTGCGTTTTATCCTGACTTTCTGCCTTCCCCAGCCCAGAGGCTCATGTTTTATTCTTGTGGAAATCAGAGATGGGACCGTGAATGCCGAGGATGTTTTTGAATACAGGAGACGCAGTCTTGTTCTGGGGAGCCAGGAACAGAGCAGGTCCCAAAGCTCTGGCATAGCTGCTGAACTGCTGTGGAAATGCAGAAATCTGGTCTCATTGGCTCACCCTCCACACTTCTTTCCCCATCTCTTTCCCTGTTGTCCTCCTCTGCCCTCAACCATCCTGTTTCCATGTTTATTTTGAAAAGAAATTGTAACTCTGGCACATAGGTTAGGCAATGATTTTGTCCATCTTTAATTATGTTCATGAAAACCGTGTGAACAGAAAGACAAATTTAAAAACTGTTCAAAAGTCTTGTGATTTCCGCAGCGAAAGGTCAACCATTTAAAAAAAAAATGGCATTATTTCTGTGAAACCATCCACACATTAAGCCCTACTGACTTAGTTTCTGATAGTCTTGTATGATTTTGAAACAGTCATGAGAGGTAGAAGTGGAGGAAACAAGCAAAAAAAGGTATTACTAAAACTAAATTTTAATGTCCAAAGTGCGAATATATTCAAGTCATAAATTTAACAATGCTGTTTGTGTGCATACGAGATATCACCGGGCATTGCTATTTATTTTCCTTTTTTTTTTTGATTGTTTTTTTACTATGTTAAACTTGAAACTTCTGTAGCAAGGCCTGCCGTTTGTCAATGGTTCCCATGCTCTCCTCCATCAGCAAAGGAGAGGGAAGGAAGGAGCTCAGGGGTGATTTGGGATCTGTTTCTTCAGGCAGCATTAATTCCACAAGAAGTAATGGAGCAAGGAAACCTCACAGAAGTTTGGGCAAGCTCCAAATATCACCAATGTGGGCAATAGCCAGAACGCTTTGTGGGCTTGATTCCTCACAGGCAGCAGCTGTGGGAGTTTAAAGACTGAAACTTTGGACATATTCAGTAAAGGTCACATGAGAAGTTACAAATTCAAACTGGGAAACACTGAATTTATTTTTAAAGTTTTTGTGACAGACCTCAGCTCACATGTCTGGAATGATACCACATCCATGGCCTACACACATACAAAATGGCAAATGGATCATATTGGTGCTGTAGGAAAAGTCCAAAAAGAAGAAAAAACAACAACAAAAAAATCTACAATAAAATATTTTACTGAAGCTAGAAAACTTGCCACTTCTTTAATTTGTACATAAATCAAGGGTGAACCAATCTGTTCTTTTTTTTCGGAATCGATGTAATTTTTGCACTATTTAGATAACATTAGTCACAAATAATATAAGAAATAATTGGATTAAAAAAAAAACAAAATGAGCAGCAAATGGGTACCTAAAGAGGGATGCTCCTTCTGCTTTCCACCCTGGTTGTCTGTACAGGAAATTTATGGTATTTTAGCAAAAATTTGAGGCAAGTTCTGTTTGACTGCTGTTCTTGATACACAGAGCATCTGGCTGTAAAAGAGCTTAAAAGAGGACTTTCCTAGCTAGGGAAGTGAGATGATAGATTACATGAAAGAATAAAGTGTGGAAAGGGGATGAAAGAGAAGATAAGGCAAAGGGAAGGAAGAGGAAGCCAAGGAGAAAAAGCCAAATGGCAACTGCCCTAATATATGTGACTGAAAGGTGAAAATACAGGAAGAATGTAGAGGAAATTCACAGAAGGATATTAAAATACAGGTGTGTGGTGAGGGCAGCTGCCTAGGGGAGTCAGCAGGTAACTGTCCTTTCCCCACTGTGTGGAAGAATCCACGCAATGACGGCTGAGATAAATGCTACAGGATTATCTTTAACCGTCACAAAAAATTATCAACTTTGCCAACTTTTAGCCTATTAGTTCTCAGCAGTAAACAATCAAAAATCCTGCCCTCTTTCTTTCGAACGTAGGACTAGATCCTGAAGCATTTTCAGAGCTTGCTTCAAGATACTCACCCAAGGTATCTTCCCATCACTTCTGAGAAATTCTCTTTTCTTGCTTGACGTGGTCGTACTGCTCAGGCCAGTCCACACTGCCCTCTGGAAAACAGGGACCTCCTTCCTTCTTACTGTTTACATAAAAGAAACATAAACAAGAATATAAGAAATTTAGGTAATTTTTAAAAGAGATTTTGATGAGGGAAATCATGATTAGTTTAATCTCAAGTGTTAACCACTACTGAGCATTTTAGCAGAAGGGTGCTGAGTGCCTTGAGAGGCTTTCCTAGCAAGGAGTTCGTGCTATTAGACTTAATTCATCCTGTGGATGTGTGAATTACATTTTTTTTTCTTCTGCTAGTTGGATAATAAGGCAATAAAGCTTTCTGATGTGTTAATGTGTCAGATTGGAATGTGTTGAACTGGGTGATGAAGATGATTTAAAAAGAGATTTTTCCAATAGTGAAGTTGGGCTGCCTGAAACCAGTGGTTTGAAAACGCAGTAAAGGTAATGGACCATTAATGATGATGGAATGATGTAACTGAACTGATTGAATAGGGTTTTGTGAGGGATGGTAATATACAGAATAATTTATACACATTGTATTGTTTGAGTTCGCAAATGGTACTTTCATTTTTAGGAGAGGTCCTCATGAATTTTTTAAAGATCTTCTTGTTTTCCATCTTTTTTTTTTCGTAAAATACCAAGGTAATACTCACAGCAAGCAAGTAAAATGTTGCTTTGACAAACACAGAATTAATTCTAGCCACAAAGTTATATTAACTATGAGTACTGATTGCCACTGATATAAGTCTAAAGCTGTTTTCTAATTACTTCCTTCAATTATTCAAAATAACAAGCATAAGTCAGACTGCATGGATACAATCTCAGTTCAATCCACCTGTCACTTGGTCACTGAAATCACTGAAAATTTGTGACTTAAAATGTTATTTTATTTTACTACATTTCACCATGTTACTCCCTTCAGCAATCATTTTTAACTGAGAAGGAACAGCACTGGAAAGTGTTGAGAGATATACATACATATATATATATATAAATAAATATATATACGTACATGTATATATTTATATATTTAAACATGCACAGTGGTTGCTTTTCGAACTGTTATTTTTGCAAGTTCAATCATGAGGAAAGGAACTGTTACACTTACGAAGGTATGCCAAGAAAACAAAAGCTTTAAAATGTACTTTTTAAGGTGTTTACCAACTTTTTCCCCCTACTGTGAAACTTTATTTTCTAGAGAAAAAACGGAGAGCCCCATGTACTCTCTTCTTTAACAGCATCAGGAGATTTGAAGCAGAAACATCCTGCTGAAGAAATTCCACCTGGCTCCAGGGGAACAGCCTGAGAGGATGGGAATGGCAGTGGCGAGCCAGAGGCTGTTGTAGTTTCCACATGAACAAGGGCAACCAACGAGGCCCCAGGCAGGTTGGGAGAGCAGATAGGAAGCAAAGCTGTCCCTAAGACATGAATATCACCTGTAAGGTGTAAGGCTCCAATCCTGCAGGAAATTCTGTTTGCTTGATACTTTTACAGTCATGCTTTTACTCATGCTTTACCAAATGTGTACTGATAACTAGAATAAAAAAAAAATAGTACCAACATCTAAAAAAAAGCTCGCTCAGAAGTGAGGGAACCTTATGACAACGACTAAGACAGCCCAGAAACATTAAGGTGGTGCTTGAAAGCTCTCATGTAGGAGGAAAGAAAACCAAGGACGTGGCTGTACAGAGAAATAAACTTCAAACACGAAACAGGACTTTAAACACAAGCTCTTTTAAGAAGGATGTAGAAGACAAGAGTGTTCACATCAAAACATCTAGAAAATAGGTCCTGAAAACCAACACTGGGATACAGAATCACAGAACCTCAGAATGTTTTGAGTTTGAAGAGACCTTAAAGCCCATCCCATTTCAGCCCCTGCCATGGGCAGGGACACCTCCCACTGTCCCAGGGTGCTCCAAGCCCCATCCAGCCTGGCCTTGGACAATCCCAGGGATCCAGGGGCAGCCACAGCTTCTCTGGGCAACCTGTGCCAGGGCTTCCCCACCCTCCCAGGGAACAATTCCTTCCCAATATCCCATCTATCCCTGCCCTCTGGCAGCTGAAGCCATTCCCTGTGTCCTGTCCCTCCATCCCTTGTCAAGAGTCTCTCTCCATCTTTCCTGTGGCTCCTTCAGGCCCTGCAAGGCCACAGCGAGGTCACCCCAAGGCTTCTCCTCTCCAGGCTGAACCATCCCAGCTCTGCCAGCCTCTCCTCCCAGAAGAGCTACTCCATTTCTCTCTGCTCACCCTGGCGCTGCTCTGGGCTGGCTCCAGCAGCTCCATGTCCTTCCTTAAGTAAGGATTGAGCTTTAGCTTTTTCAGCAATAGTCGAAAAGTTGCATTTGAAGTGCTGGTGGTGCAAGGAACCTCTTTTGTAAGTGGAATATCCGAGGGAAGAAATGCGTAGCAAATTAATACATATACTTAGAGACCTGAATTTGAGACCTTTGCATTCAAAAAACTGCTTTGGCTTGACAACAACTAAATTCTGTTTCATATTGTCATGTCAAACGAGCAAAACCTCAACAATCAACAACATGCACCACAACAAAAAAAATTACATATTGCTATTCCAGTAAAACAAGTGCAAACTGATGCTCTTTTGCAAAAAAGAAGCAAAAGGAAAAGAAACAAAAAGAAACAGGTTTCTTACCTCTGCTTTTGGATGCAGAAATGAGACTTCTCATGATTTAGAAATACATGAACAACCAAGAGAAGTCTGTGGTGAGTCTCCAGGCCAAGCTCCATTGAAAACCTTGAAAATTCCATTGCTGGGTGGATCAGAACCTGGAGACTGTAAGAAGTGAGACTCCAGATTTAGAAAGTGAATCACTTGTGAATAAATCATAAACAGATGTTGAAAATCAGCTTCATAAAACAAGCAACCTTTTAAGTTTTCTGGTCAAAAAGAGCAGATAAGCAGTAGCAGAAACACAAATCTCAAGCTTAGCATTTAGCATCTCAAGCTTACTGGAATTTCTGCGAAGAATTTAACAACAACAACAAAAGTATTTCTACTTATTTACTAGACAAAATAAAAATTAAGACAGCCTTAGCTATCAGATGCTGCCTTGGGCATTAGCTGATTCTTTGGCATACCCAGACATTTTGAAACAAAAACCAGTAAAACTAAACTACTAAATCTAATAACACTAAAAACTCAAATAAAAGGAAAATTATTAAAGGACACAAATATTAAACCATAAAAATCCCATCCTAAATGTTCATGTTTAGGGATCACTGGAACTGTATGCTCCCAAAGGACATGCTATATCAAAAATCTGCAATCATTAGGTAAGCACCACTAAACTACTAACTTCTGGGGTAATCTGAACATGTTGAAATGAACTGCTACCAAATCAACAAGGAAAGTACTACTATGAAAACGGTAAACATATTCATAATGGCAGCTGTAAGTGCAGAAATGCAGATTGGAGTGTTAATAACACAGCTAGTAAAAGACAGGCATGTTTATCTGAGCTCTGATAATGCAGTTTATGATACACTTTATCCATTGAGCACGAAGTGTGAAATGCTGTGGGGGAGCTAATGGTATGAAATATGATTAATCCACAGACAGCAAGAAAAGCATCTGCTGCATAAAGAAAGCGTTCACTAAAACATTATATAAAGTGTGGTAAAAATAAAAATAAACAGAGCTGAGTTCAGATTGCTAGTGTATGGGAAGTTAAATAAAGATGAAGGAAGAAAAAGTTAATAAATATAGATCAAAGCAAAATTACAGTTTTATTGATGAAAATAATCTTAGCAAGAAGCTCAAAACCACTGTGACAATGAAAAGTGATATTTAGCATAACTGACAGTTTAACACTACTTTTCTATTGCTAGGATGTAATCCATGCACGCTACCAGAGAAAATCAATTACTACTAAACCATGTATTTGTGGCTCAGAAAAGGTGCTGCTTGAAAGAAAAATTGAGTAATCTGAATCCCTCTTACTTTATCATCTGTGCATGGCACAGCAGAAAGATTCTGCTGCACAAGTAATCATATATATAATCCCATTATATCAGCTGTGACTGTACATAAGTTACATGTATATCATGGCCTATTTTAAAATACATCTACTCCTTAAAGTACGCTGTATGTGTCAGAAATTCTGGCAGGAATTGGGGTCCCTGTTTCACAAGTTTTGAGGGACACAAACAAATAAACACACTAATACTTGTTTTGCTCATTCTGTTGTTTCTAGTGAAAGCATTGTGCATAAATACAAGCAAGCAATTGACAATATATTTTAAATTCTGTTTAACTGAAATCGCAGCTTTTTAAACCAGAGTAGTCCCTCTGCTCTCAGTGGGAGGGGATTCCTGGGAGACTGACTGAACTTCCAGACGTGGAACAGCTCGGGATCAGACTTGGACAGAGAACAGGACAAGTGAGCTCACCTCTGGAAACTTCGGGGCTCCCACCGTCACAACAGTAATTGCTGCATTTTGGGGAATTCACCAGTGCAGAGTTCACCAGTGTGCAATTATTTCGTGAGAAATACCTTAAAAAGGAGCTTAGAGACTCTTTTTGGGGGACTTAATTGGCAAGACAGAACTCCAAGCCTCTAAACCTGGACGAGCGACCGCACACATGGGAATGCTGCAGGACAGTGTAACAAAGAATGGTGGAAACACTTGAGTTCAGCTTCTTGCTGGCTGTGGAGTTAACAAACAAGCAGACAAACAGACAGCTTTTCCAAATCAAGGTAAAGAAATTAAAAAATGTTCGTGCTAACCTACCAACCCACGAGGGAAAATAATGCCACTTGCAGGTTTGTAATAAAGGGTGTCTAAAGGGGGAAAGGAGGAGAAAGGTGAATTATATCTCATTACATTTAATAAGATATGGTGAGGTGGGTCTCACTTGAAAGAAGGAAATCAGACCAATTCTATAATTCGCAGGGGGGAAAAAAGTATTGGAAGAAAGAAACTGGCTCTAAACTGCAAGACCTTTCCAGAAGGCCAAAGAAGAATCAACAGAAGTGCTTTGCCTGTGCTCAGACAACCATTAAGGACTGAAGGTGCCACTGAGTTTGATTTAAAGAAGCTGAAAGGTGTAAGCCAGCAGGGTCAGGTGCTCTCAGCCTCCCTGAAACACTGCAGACATTCAGACAATAAGTTTCCATCAAGTAATTAACGATACAGAAGGGATGGAACTTATGCAGGTGAGATTCATGTTCAGATAACTAAAGCTGGGATGGTATAACCTATACACCAACACACAGAAAAGGACGAGGACACAGCCCAGTTGCTGCCGTGCACTTGTGCTTTTCAGCTCTTTGAGATGGTTCCTGGTGCAGTTTTGGTCTGTGAGCAGCCACCACTCCTCCCAAGAAATTCCTGGGCACCGGAGGGTCCCATTAGATGGTTTGAGCTCAGGCACATTTTGGAAAGAAAGAGATTTTGATTGCATGGATGAAACCTGTGCAAATTGTCCGTTTTGGACAGAGAAAAAGCCTTGACCTATTTTATTTATTGATACAGGTAGAGCCAGTAAATCCCACTTAGGGAGAATTAATGTACTCTAAGAGCTGGGTATAATGAACCCTGCTTTCCTAAGGACAGAGGCACTGTAGGTGATTGATTTTTGTGTCCAAGTGGTTGCAAAGAGCTGCTGAAGTTTTACTTTAGGGATGTGCAATTATTAGGCCTCCTTTTCTCTCATTTTCCAGCAGTGCATGAGCTCAGATTTCTTCCTGTCTAAGGTATTTGCAGCCCATCTCCTCTCATCTGCTTCCTATTTCTGTAAATAATAAAAAATATAATAGCCTGTAAGACCTCTATTATCTGTGAAATTGGGAAGAATCAAAAGTTATTATCGAAGGGGGGATACAGATAAACAGACAGTGATTAATAATTATGAGGAAACCAACCCAAATATGAAAAGCAGAAATAGGAAAATAGCAGAGAACAGGGTATATATTTTTCCTTTGACAATATAATAACAATATAATCTCTGCTTGTCACCTCTCTGAAATCCATGTTGCTAAACTTGTTTCACAATATCTAGTATATGTTTGCAAGTTATTATAGTTTCCAAATGCCTCCAATCTCAATTTAAGATCCTTAAGTCATTCCAGCAGCAATACAGAATTTCTTGAATATTTCTGAAAAACAGCCACAAGAATAATTTAAAAACAACAGTACAGATGAACACCACTGTTAAATCCCATCTGTAAGGATTTATTTAAATGCTAACTAACCATCCTTTGTATAAGGATATTTTAAGTACCTTTCAGGCTGCTTTTCAATCTGTTTTGCAGTTAGGCTGGAATAGTCAAGGGATTGACTTCAATGGACTTATTTTTATTTTTACATATATATATATATGTATATATGTGTGTATATATGTCTGTGTGTATATATATATATATATATATATATATATATGAGAAGAATGTGTCCTTCTGAGTTTGCAGAAAGAACAAAAACTTTGAAGGTATGTATTTTTCTTAATGTTTTTCTTGAGCTCTACAAGAGGTTGCCTTTATTTTAAGCATTATTAGACAAGACTTTTAGAATAGCATATTATCACATTCTTCGCCAAGAAAAGATGATGTTTTTTTCTTTCTGTTTTATTAAGTACTTCATATGGTCCATAATAATTTAAATACTCCTACAGGCTCAATGATCATGAAGATAGGGCAAAAATAATGACCTTTTTGTGCATTGATAGGTTTTATTTGTTCAAACAGGCACACTAATGACATGAAAAGATGTGGATTTTCTCAGCACTCGATCATAGAGATTTTTTTTCTTGCAGGTTCTCTTTCAGGACTTCAGTTTTAAAAGTCCTGGCCCTGAGACAGGATTTTTAAATCAGTACCGTGTTCCATGGATGTGCTCTCAGCTGGTGAGCTCCTGTGGGCAATCATAACTGGAAGGCGACAAAAAGCGAAATGGAAGAGCTGGCATTGCAGGGTGGGCCCATCACAGGGCAAAATGTACATTTGGAAAAAAAAAAACCAGGGTTTTTTTCCATCTCCCCTCTGATATCTTCACGCCAATAGCTTCAGAAAAAGGTTGCTGCTTGCTGAAGCGTGTTGTCCTAATATTAAAAGAGTGATGGGACAAAATGCCTTGTAGTTTAAAGCCCAGGGAATAGTGCAGTGTTTTACTAATTATACAGTACTTACAGAAAGTGTAGCTCTTGCTTTAAGGTCTGATTAGCCACATTTTCTCCCAGAACTGCTGCAAAAGACCAGCTGTGGTGTAAAATGTACCTGTACTTTTCCATAAGGCTGCAAAATACTACAGGAAGAGCAGTTAAAGTGAGCAAGCTTCATTAATTACAGAGGCTGATACTGCACCCAAATGGCTGCATTTAGTGACAAATTATGTCTTATTTTTCCTCCTTTTCAGGCTTGTTGCAGACATAAAAGCAGATATTCTTCCTTACTTGTTCTGGGAAAGGCAGATATAAACTCATTAAGCCTCTTTCTTACCTCCAGGAAAAAAATGGGTTAGGCTTACGTCTTCAGAGTCAATCAGAATTTAATACATGTAATGCTTCCTGCATTTCTTTTCTATATGAGATGGGATCCTTGTAGGACCCCTCTGCTCGTTTCTCATTCCAGGAGTGTAGAGGACTTTGCATACAGACTGCAACTCTTCAAACTTGTGTGGGTCAAGGCCTTCAGGATTAATAAGGGGATTTAAGGTCTACACTATTACTGCGATTATATCTCCTATTTCCATGTACCACATGAATGAAACATAACGAGGACAAGCAGCAGACTTGCCTCTATATTTGATATTCTGTGTTTTGTGAGAGCTGGTTCTGAGATAACCCTGAACTGTGACCAGGGTTGCCAAGCTGTGAACAGAGATGTGAGAGGAATTCTTGTGTTTTCTAACCTTGAACAAGAATTAATCATTCTCAAAGCTCTTGATGTGAGCTGGCAAGGGTAGATGACATCAAATAAAATGTTATTTACATAAAATGCAAAATTTTAGAAACGTGATCTGTGCAGGAAAGAAAGTTGTCTGAATCCACAACACAAAGTTCAGTTTCCACGTGCATGAAAAAGATGAAGTCAGCAGTAAGTGTGCCAAATCCTCTGAACAGAAATAAAACCCTAACAGATACTGGAAGGAATCCTCCAATTCTTTACAAAACAAGTCAAATATTTTCATTATTGTGATTATCAAAACTGGGTTATATGTAGATCGTGAATAAAACTGGAGTTGGATATAAGAAAATATTTACTTTTCAATGGCAGAAAGGGAACAGAAAATGTAAATGAAGAACATGATTATTCTTTAAAGGCTTTTCGGCTAATCTAAGAAAAGTAACCATCCACTTTGTGAACTTATCCTGGTAAAATATAATCTCATTACAGCTGAATGCATCTTTAAAACAGGTATGTAGCTACATGAGATCCAAAATCACCATCAGTCTCAATCCTTTAGTTTCACTTCTTTTTAAAAACAAGTATCTATTATATTTGAAGTTTTAATTTTTAAAATTCTATTTTTTTGATATTTATTGTTTGAAACATAACTCAAATTGCAAGCTCCCTCCAAACCCAATGTCTGATAAATTTATCATTTCAAGACAAGCAACCCAAGAAAATTAAATTATGCCATTATTTTGAAGAGAAGAACTGTAGAACAAAATGTAGAAGTTTATACACATTTTGATAATCCTTTGATAATTTCACACTAAATAGGACATGCATCAAAACCTTTGCTTTTTGCTTTTTGCATGTTTTATTCTGAAGGACTGAGCTTTTAAAACCCATATCTTTCTTTTTGTCTGTACATTTGACAATTCTTTTGGATATCTGGAAATCAAATAATTCAGGATATTATGATGGGAAAGTCAGAACCACTTTTGATCTGCTGATGGTACAGGCTGAAATTGGTGCTCTCCAGCTCCTGAAAATAAATCCATTAATTTCTCAAATCAGCTTCACGAAATCTTGAGTGTTCATAATCGATTTTGCTGCCGCTTTCAGGGACAAGAACCATATCAGTGATGACAGTAGTGCAAAATGCTATAAACTGATTATACATTTAGTGAAAAAATGGCAGTATATTCTAATCTATGTTACTGTGAACAAAAAAAAAATGCAGCCTTTTTGCTACTTATAATGACATTTTATAATATTAACAGTTTAATTTTATGCTAACAAAATGAGATCTGTTAATTTCTTCCTACAACATTGCATTCTACTCCAGAAATGTTTTATTACAGTCTTATTTCCCTTTCCCTTCACAAGATGTACAATTGTTTGCCATGTAAATTCAAATCTATTATCCTAGAAAATAATTTGTTTAAAGAATTTACAGTCTATTCCGTTTCTTCTTAAAAGACAAGACAATCTTTCATTGAAACTGAAAATTATTTTGCTGAGGAAATTATTTGATGTCATTTAATAAAGAAGTTGAAATTTGGATCAGAAACAGAGGAATCTGATTTGACTTCAAAACCCTTATTTCCAGTTTTGGCAACACATAAAATGTGAAGGAATGGGGGGAAGAAACCATAGAATAGCAAGTAACTTCTTATTGTGTCTTCGTTATAGCGAGCATAATTCCCTACCACAGAGAGTAGTTTGAAGTATTATATACCCCAGACTGGGGACTTACCTGTGTTCTGAAGCTAATTTTCATCATGTTAATCTAGGCTAAAATATTCTCAGATTTATAGTTTATTTTTTTCAGAATTAATGGCAAATACTGTGTGGTTTCATCTGGCTCGTTGTCAATCCCATACAGTTGTTTTTTTTCAGCAATATGACAATTTATGAGCATTTTGTTTAATATTAATACTTAAGTAATATTTTCGATTTTTCTTTTGGTGAAATTATTTTAGAACCAAAGTGCACTTTCAAATCTTTCAGTTAGAATTAAAATTTGGCAACACTAACAAAATACAGAGTTGACTTTTTTTTTTCCCCAAACCATCGTGACAAAACTCTGAAATAGATTATATTTGGGTTACTCCCTGTAACAGGGCACTGGGTTTGCCTCTCTTCTTTTGCATGACATTTGCTTGATTTATCTGGTTGTGTTAGCAAATTGTTTTGCTGAAGTTCTGGTTAATAATCTGAGTGCAGTTTATTGAATATTTATTCCTCTAAGGCATCATAATGAAAGCTCTGATGAAGGTACTTTTAACATTAACAGGATGCTTTGGGGAAACTTTCAGTACTGTGATTACAGGAGCTCAATCTAATTGTAACAAGAAATCAATTATTTTCTTTTTTTTTTTCGCCTACCCTTTCTGGAAAAGGGCTTTACTATGGTTCTGGTGTAAGAGATGAGTTTCATCCAAACACATGCAATTTCTTTCCTGTATGTCCCAAATCCCTAGGAAATTATTGATCTGAAACCTGACATTAAAGTAAATTGAACATTACAACGAAAACTAAATACACTTCCAGTAATTGAGAAGTTCTTCAACTGAAACATTTTATTGTGGTTCATAGATCTTACAACTACAAGACATCAAAATTAACTCCTGTATGAAATCAGACTTTTGTATTTCCTGAATTGAGATAAAGTGTTAGCTTTAGGAAGAAAAAAATAGATTCAATATGGTTTCAAAAATATTCAGCGACCCAGAATGCTCTAGAGCTTAGGTGTTCTGTTAAAATGGTGGATATTGGTGTTAAAATGTATGAAATACATAATTTATTTCCAATCTGTGTCATGTGTCTTCAACTTCTTGCCATCAGGTATTTTTATACTTAAAAAATGCATTGCGGTCTTATGTTTTTCTCCATACTATTTACTAAAAAAAGTGCTTAAAAAATGTGCTATCGAGTTCTTTTGAACCCCTTTTACATTCAACACAACTCATTGAAGCTATTTCATCACTTGGGGTTAAACGTTGAGACCTATCCTAGACGAATTTTTACGTAAATTGTATGTCATAAAAGAGAGTTTTTAAAAAATATTTTAGGACTTGGGGCAATATAAATTTTGGCATTTCTAAGTCATATGTCTTCCATGTGTAATTATATCATCACACAAATCTTCAACTTCATTGCAAATCTTCAATCAGTTTGCTAAAACCCTTTCACCAAACACTTGTTTCGGTCGGCATTTGCTCCACAATGTGCCTTCTACTCTTTATTAATTGTCTCAAAAATCAGAAGTCCAGTGGAAAAATAGTGTCCCATTTTGCCCTCTTTGCTGATAACGAGTCATGTGTATCATAAACTAAATCAACTGATTTCCAAAGTTGCCTGTCTCATTCTCTCTTGTAATTTCAGGTGGACTCCTCACAGTTATTTTCACCTGCTTGAAAGAAAAGACAATCACTTTCTTGTTTTTAACACATCTTTATAATATGATATGCTAAAAATAATAATAAAAAAGAAGTAATATTGAGGCTACATCTACCACTACAAAATTTAATTTTTAATGGCAGCTGAGTAGAGTGATTCACATGGGCTATTCTCCAAAAAAGGCTTTGTAAACCTCTTCTGTTGCTTTCAGCTCTTGCATAAACACCAAAATAAGCTGAAAACCAGATGAAAGTGCTTAGAACGACCTCAGACTGAGTGGAATAACAGGCATCTTCTTTGCTGAGAAACCAGCGAAAAAAAGGTCTGTGAAAATATTCTGTAGTGCAGAACAGAACCTGATGTGTTGTGCCAATTGGAGGTCCACTGTCTCACTAAAATATCAGTGTACAGGGTAGGTCAAATAAAGTAGTTTATAGCTGGTTTTGAACCAGTAAACGTGTGGAAGAGGGATCAGTTTGTTTTCAACTGGACCTGGGGGAAAAAAAAAAACAACAAAAAAGTCTCCAAGCACCTCTTTGTTCACCTCAGGGGTCATATTTTATTTCAATTAACTGCTCAGGAGAAGAAAGGAATTAAGGAGGAAAATTGAGCTAATTTACTCTTGAATTGCTTCAGGATCACTGCCCAGTGCTGGTGTAAGCTTCACCCTGATCACTGAGAATAAATGTCTCAGAAGAACAAACTATGGCAATCGTGGTTTTGAGCTGTGTCAAAACTCTAGATAATTTACAGTGTGGGCTTTAGATATTTCCTATGATCAGTAAAGAGATTGGTGACACAAGGAAGGCCAGGAAAATCTGTGAAAACCTGTTCTAAACTTGCTGTACTGAATATTTTTGATTGAAGAAAGCTGTTCTCATGCAAAATGTTCACTTACCTTGCAATTTGAGACACTGGGACCCAGTAGATTTAAAAATACCTCAGTTTCCTATTTTGAAAATAACTGGGAGTTATGGCTTCCACTGCTTCAGTCATATACTGACAGAGACATCGAAATGATGAGTCTGATGGTAGCAGTTTTTCCTAATCTTTCTTTACTTTACTTTAGTGTTTATTTGTAGGAGGATCACAAAAACCCCACAAAAACTCAAAACAAACAAACAAACAAAAAAAAAAAAACCACCCCCCCAAAAACTTCCTGATAATTTTTTTTTTTTCCTTCAAAGGAATATTGTTTTAGTTGTTAAACTTTTTAATTGAAAGGCTGAAAGTGAATTGAGTGATTTGGGTAAATTATAGATGTTTTGGCACCTATCAAAATGTTGTTGACCTTCTCTTTGTCTGGAAAATTTCTCTGTGTAGCTGTCAGGACATTACAACCCATCATCTAAATGACAACAGTCCATCAGCCAAGAAGATAATTTCTAGGGACAGGAAGACAGGAGAAGGGAACAGTCCTGCAATAATTTAATCTAGTGTGAGGTTTTTTTGTTAGTTTGGATTTTTTTCTTGTTAGGTGGTTTGTTTTTTTTTTTGGTTGGTTGGTTTTTTCTATTAGAAAAATAAGAAAATAAACTAAATTTTCCACCTTCAAAACTGTATAGTGAAGGCTGTTACATCTCATCACATCACAAAACACAGAAGTGCAACAAAGTTTTGTGTCATATTTATTTTAGAGACGTCTTTATCTTTTGTCCTAGGAGCTGCTTGATAATTTGTTGGCAAAGAGCTGGCACACACTGTTAACTATTTTTAAACTTTCATATAAATTAATACAGATTCTTCACCTATTCCTTTTCAAGGATCACCTGGGCTGTATCTGATTAAATTGTTGGGTGTATAATTCTTACAGACTGCCCTAATTATACATCTAAATTTACATCAAACCTTTACGAGCATTACTCTATTATTCTGCTACCATATCGATAGAGTTATTACAATTTAACCTTGGCCTTCCTTGCTAGCTGAAGGTTTTACTCCAATAAATAACCCAAATAATTCTGCCACAGCCATACCGTTATTTTTGTAAGTTCATTATTAATTATGAGTAACAGCTTACATACTATAGCTTTAACTGGTCTGTAATACATTGCTGTCAAATAAGCAGTTTTTGAACAGGTAGGTTTCTTAATATATAGTTTTATTGATTTTTAGCATTTTTTTTTTCCTCTGAAATATAAAGTTACCCTTAAATCTTCAGGCAAAAATAGGGGTATTATACTCATAAAAGGAAGAGGTTTCTGCCAAAACCCCAGACAATTTCTAAGGAAACTGAGGAAACCAAAGCCTCTACTTGTCTAAAGGGTAGAAATAAATAACCACAGCTCTTTTACAAGTTCTTTGTCACAGATGAGCAGGAGGAAATTTCATGGTATTATCTATTTAAGAAATACCATGAAAATTTATTGTCACAAGCCCTTGAGGCTTGCTGCTAACACAGAAAAAGTTCCCCTGTAGGAGGGAAAAGTCTTTATCTCTGCTATATCCTAAAGCATTTCCTGCACCTTGGAATGGTTGATATCAAGCCAGCAGTTGTCTGGGTGATTAAACCTTGATAAAATCTGCCAGGCTATCAGCTGTGTCACTGTTCAAACACAACATTCAGAGTTATGGAGCTGGCGGTATCCCAGTCCAGAGTGTCAAATGTCCTCTCATGGGGGTCTCAGATGTGTTAGAGAGCAGAGGGGACAGATTCAATCCCTGCAGGATATTCCACACCAGGGCAGCAGAAGAAAGAGCTGCTGCCTGTCCCATCCTGCTATGATCAGCCTGGGAAGAGTGTGATGCAGGTGAGGGACTTTTAACATCCATTTTTTGCTGCAGCTCGTTATGAAATTGGCTGCTGCATCCTAAATAATGGATGTCAACCCCTTCCTGTTTATACCCACGGGGCAGCAAGTGCTCTTTTCATGTGTTCTCTCTCTGTTCAGCTGCTGGTAATATCCAAGGAAATGTGGACCACGTAAGAGTTTTGCAATCCACGCAGCAAACTCAGTCAAATTACCTGGAACAACAATTCCTCTGTTCACTTACTGTGCTTTTCTGGGACAAAATATCTCCTTGTTCTACTTTTCTTCTGCTTTCCAGAAGGTCAAAACAAAGAAGCAAACAGACAAAACCACCACATGGATTTATTCATTGCAGAAGAGTGTCTATACTTAACTGGGTATTTTCAGTAGAGTTCAAGGGAACCTTTTGTAAACAATTAGAAATAAACATTAGTTCAGTATAAACCCCATTTTTTAACTGTCAATTAAAAAGAAATCTCATATCATGAGACCTCACACGACTCAGGCAACAGTGATTCATTGGCTTCTTCTTCAAAATACTGGAGAAAACTGTCTTTGCTTGCATGTGTAACACACACATAAATACAGATGTAGGTACAGGCAAGGCCTGTGAGCTGTTACTGTGGTGTCCAGAGGACGGAAAGGGTGAACAATCTGATGAGAATATTGTGTCTAAATGAAGATGATAACTACACCTGCTACTCCAAACTCATGAAAAGTCATCAATAC
Organism: Amblyornis subalaris; assembly: GCA_018881555.1. NCBI lineage: Eukaryota > Metazoa > Chordata > Aves > Passeriformes > Ptilonorhynchidae > Amblyornis > Amblyornis subalaris. The sequence continues at coordinate 583,071 of JACAXG010000195.1, forward strand.
ACTGCAGGAATTTGGTTTTTTTTTTAAAGGAAGTCATCATTTATCATTGGCACTGCTTAGTGAGCCAATGCCAGCTTTGATTTTGTATGAAAACATCTTCCAGTTTCATGGCTGTTACAATTAGAAACATGAGACTGGGAAAATTCTTCCTCATGTTTGGTCCTATATTACACAAAGCTCTTTTTTCTTTTTTTTTGGACAGGAAATAGTTAAATTGCATCTTAGGATGCAGCAGTTTCTTGCTGCTTTTCTTCTTTTGGAAACTCTTCCAGACCCATTCTCACTGATATTTTTTTTTACCCCAATTTATTCTTAGTAATATTGTGTTAATTGGCTTTTATTCTAGCAACTCCTTCTATTTCACTTAGTGAAACAGACATTTTTAGTGTATTTTATTAGAAAATAAGATAAATGTAAATGGTGATTTTTTTAATAGGTTCACATGGGGAAAGGTGCCTGTATTTCTGAAACTAATGTATTTGTACTGTGCCTGATGAATGCCAGGGGTAGATTTGCCTCTTCACTGGTGGCTCAGTCTTCTGTGACCAAGCCTTTTTTCTTTCCTCATTATCTGGGTCCAACCAATGATATCCACTCTCCGTCCTTAGAGGTATGGCAGTGCCTTCTGGTTGCTCCTTTTTGTTTTGGTACTCTTTTTATCACTTTATGAAGACTTTTGATGAAGATTTTTGATGAAGATTTTCCAGTCCTCCCCCATGTATTCAAGGTTTCCATCTCTACCTTACCAGCAAGTTTCCTCAGGATGGGCCTTGCTTTTTTCCTTCCGTAGCATTGGTATCTGTACCTATCCTTAATTTTATCAACTTTTTCCAGCTTAAGAGTTGTTTTTTTTTTAATTCAAGATAATGTAACCTCCATTTTGAGCCAGGCAGGTTTCCCCAGTATTTATATCAGTGTTACTCCTGTGCAGTAAATATGATGTTTTCCATCAAAGTTCACAAAGATTAGGTCTACAGCACTGTGTCTAGGAAGAGAATATCACATTAGTCTAATATCATCTGGCTTTGGAGAACTCTTGTCTTATAAAGTGGCATTTCATACCTGACGCCGCATGAAATGAATTCTAATGGTTCCCCCAGTGACATTAGCCAAAAGTAATTGTTAAGATAGAAGATAATTTTATTTGAGTGGAAATCTGTGTGAACTGTAACATCATTGATTTTAATTTTTTATCGTCCATGAATTGATCCTCAAAAAAAAAAAAAGAAAGGCTTTTTATTTCCATGGTATTTTACCAAATAATAGCTTCATATAACAGTCATATTCCTGTCTATTATATTATATAGTGCCATGCTTGTCCCCCCAGTGCTGTCCACCTTCCTCCAGAGGATGCCTGGAGGTGGTGGTGGCAACTGGGACAACTTATCAGCATCAAAGGCACATCACCAGGCATGTCCTGTTTGTGGTACAAGCTTCTCCACTTAAATCCTGGGCCAGTTTGGGGTTATTCTCAAGGGTATTCTAACAGAGTCGATCTCTTAATTCCTCCCTCTGTGGTTCCTAGCTACTGCTTGACCACTTTCAGCTGCTGAAATTGCACAATGGCATCCCAGAATTGACATAAAGTTTGTTACCCATGCAGGATTCCCGGAATGTTACTGTCTGTGGTCCACAAAGTGCTAAAATGAAACAACTGAAATAACAGTGAGCTGCCTCCCGGCCACTTTTAGACATTTTTATATATCCAGGCACTTTTTTTTTTTATTTTAAATCTAACATTCTAACCTGTAAGTGCTCAATAAGGGAGTGAAGAGAAAGTGAGTGACTGCAAAAGCTTTTCCCCTAAACCTCAGATTATACATATTTTGTACCAGGCCAGGTAAACTCAGCTGTTCTTTACCTTATCAGTTCAAAACTCACATGGAGAGAAAAACTGCATTACTTTAGCGTACATCAAAAATATATATCCCCCCGCCAAGAAATATGGTAAAAAAAAAAGAGAAATATGTCAGTTGAAAGACAAACATGACAGAGAAAAACTACACCCCCCAAAACCCACAAACAAACAAACAAGCAAACAAATAAACAAACAAAAAGCCCCCTCAACCTAAAATTTATTTTTGGTAGTATTTTGATTTTAATCTTAAAATCTTGAGGAAGGTTTTTTTTTCCTTCGTGTCTGCCTAAACTTTTTCTATTATGATAAGGAGTAAATTATTTTATAGTTATCAGTTTATATGCAATAGTAAGTGATATTAAAATGTACCTTTAGTCTATGCTTGATTTTTCTTCTGTCTTTTGTGTGGTTGCTGTTTTTGACACAGCAAAGAGTCAGTGCACATGTATTATTCCTTGTATGTAACTACTCAATAAAATTTTAAATTAGAAAGATTTGTTTAATGCACTTTAATACCAAACCTTAAAAACAGAAAACTAACCACCAAAACCACACACGTACAAAGAACCTTAAAGCTCTTTGCTTTAAATAGAAATTGAACTTTGGGTACTGTAGACCATAACCAAAAGCATTCATCTGCAAGACCAACTTGAGCATTTTAGTTACAATTTACAGGTCATTGGCTTCTTCATTATAGGCAGCCCTTGGCAAAAGCAGTTTCTGATACAAAGGCACCTACAGGAACCAAGGTGCAAGATGTGAGCACTGCAGCAGCTCCCCTCTGGCTGCAGGGCTGGAATATGCATTTAATAAACATTTGCATTCCAACTCGATCTCGCTAAAGAAAATCAGCTCGTGCTGGGGAAGGGAGCGAAGGAAGGGACAAATAAAACCAGGCAACAGCTCCAGTGCATTCCAAAGAACCATATTTTGCAACGTTAAGCTTTAGTGTCACTGGAGACCCATAGTGTTTTTATGATCTGAATACTTTCTTAAACAGTAAATGTATGGAATGGGCAAATTTCCTCAGCACCTGATTTCTGACAGATCAAGATAAGCAATGTACTTCATGCTCAGTAATTGCTTGCATTGATGTCATTCTTTTTATAGTTTCACTGAAAATTTAACTTTCCCTGAAGATTCTGAGTATTTTTAGACCTTTTTTTTTTTTTTCACCCAACAAAATCTGCAACTTAAGGCGGTATAAAAATAAAAGCAAATTACTGCACATTGGAGAGACAATATTTTATGCAACTTGAACAGAACTTCACCTACATATGTTCTGTTCCACAGCTTCATTAGGTAACAGATGTGAAGGGCAGGCAAAGCCACAGCCCTGGTGGGGTTACTCTGTGAAAGAGAGGCAATGCTACATCATCAAAAAAACCTGTATTATTCAGCACAGTGCAGAGGTCACAGCACTGATGCTTCCACTGTAGAGATTAAATTTTAGGCAGTGACCAGAGTTTAAATATTTCTTATCTCCCATTCCTCATTCTCTATCAATTTTCCTCTTTTTTGTGTGTGAAGACCCCAAAAAATAATTTGTTTTGTTTTGTTTTTTGTTTTGTTTTGTTTTTTGTTTTGTTTTGTTTTAACCAGATCATCCCAGATCAGGCATATCAGATATTCCAGCACACAAACTTTCCAAAAGAGAAGAAAAGTTGTGCATCTCACACAGACCTATCCAGGACATGTCATGTTTAGGGAGAGTAAGACATAACCACAGGGTTGGAGGTAAATGACAAACAAGATTTTTAGCCTTCCTAAATTCAGGACATTTTTTAAATTTTGAATTAAATATTAGTGTACACAAATGTCTGCTAATGCAGCATTTTATCAAAATTTTTACTGCATAAACAGAAACCACCACTCTGCCTTACATTTAGAAAGAAACTTAAGAATGTGATTATTATGCAGTACTGGATACAAATTTTATGTATTTTTTTCAAACAAGTTAGATTGTTTTCTTCTAAAATTCACAAGTTCCATCGAAATTAAAATAGGAACCAAACTGTGAGCAAGTTTTCATAAACAAATTACTAAAGCATTCAGCTCCAAAGATATTCTTGTATTCCAGACTCTTTTTCAACAAATATGTGGGGTTTTCCTAACAAATCCCCTATCCCATGCTGTGTAACACAGATCCAACAAAAGCGTTCAAGATACCTCCATCTTCATAGCCAGAATCTACCTCAGACAGATTCAGATTTTGTGAAGTAAGGCCATAAACTGAAAAAAATATGCTTTCTTTCCTAAATATATGTTTGTGTCACTTAGGTTGCAGGATATAAAAATGGGAAACCTGAGTGAAAGATCTTAAATATTGTTATGTTTGAGTCTTGAATTCACTACTCTTAGGGTTAAAAACATCCCACTCATTGTGTGCCTCAGTGTACTCAGCATATTTCTATGAATTTGTTCCTGTTTTTATTTTGGACTTTAAATTAAAGGTGTTTACAAGTTTTTACCACTTGTTTATTTCTGTAAATGTTGCATCTGTCTCTACTCAGCCTTTGGACGCCCCTGAAGTGCAATTTTTTTTTTAATTGTAACACTTATCCGTATTTTTGGACAGTATTTTAAATAAGCAATCTCGTGTGAAATCTGTCTTCAGGGGCAGCTGCCTGATTTATGGAGGTTGCCACCCAAGGTTTGGCCTTTTGCAGGTCACCTTGCCTTCAGACAACACCCAAGAAAACAAACACTGGCACTGTCAGTCACCTGAACTTTCCTTTTTTCTCACCTCAAGGCACGCAGCAAATACTGTCACCGTCGTGTTGTAAGTCACTCATAACACAGAATTCATTACTTCAGGCTCTTTGAGCTAAAAAGGGAAAGCAATAAGTATCAGGTAAGACCTAGGTCAAGTGTTATGCAGTGCAGACATTGGTAGTTGATTTGGAGCAGGCTGAGGTGAACTTTTTGGACAATCAAGGCCACCTTGCAGCTTCAGATTTTTAAGAGGGTCGAGACCACTTGGCATCTTCAGGTCTGGCCCTGTGGGTCAAAGGGTTGTGCGAGTGCAAACTGAGGGCTCTGGGCACCCATCCCCACCACGCTGGTCAATGTCTCCAGCTGAACAAGGTTCCTCTTGTTCAAGAAACCAACTAAAACATGCCAAGAACCGCAAGCATCTCAAATATTAAAGCTGTTATTGTGGCATGAAGCACGATTGAGACCGCTGGGTTAGCCAAGGGGTGGACGCTCGTGGCAGCTTGCCCTGACTGCTTCGGCAGTGATGCCAGAAATTTGTACCATTGTAGGAAATTTCCAGCTTCTCCCATCTGCTTTAGATGGTCTCATTCTTGGTGAGAGCTGGCACGATGGAATAAGGCTTTTTGGAAGGTGGGACCTCCACCCAATGAAATAAAGGCTCACTGGCACGCTGGCAATGCCACCCCAACCTCTACTGTCTCTTCTGCCTGGCTTTGAGAGGTCACCTTTATGTGTGCATAGAAAGTGTAACACGTTTTTGGAGCAATCTTGGCAGACTTCAATTTTTTTTCCAATGTGTTTGGGAATTCCTGTACGTTCCTCTGCTTTGACCTTTCCTTGAGGAAAACAACCAACTAACCAAAAGAAGCTGGCAACACAAAAAACCCAAAACACCAAACAAACAGAAAGAAACCCCAAACCAATAAAAAAAAACCCAAACCAAACTAAACAAGTAGGCAAGAGCCCTCAAACGGATTTCTTGGCAGAGATGGCATTTTCAGGGGAGATCTACTTCCGCTGATTCAGGAGTAAACCTGGACTGACTGAACCAACTGCACAAGTTTTTTGGGCTGCAGCAAATACTTTGAACAATATTTTTGTCAGCATCCATAGTGCTGTTCCTCATCTCAGTCCATGCTAAACCTCAAGTTGTGCAACCGAACATTAGTGCCTATTTTTTTTTTTTCTGTAACTACCAGGCCAACTTGGTCGTAACAGAAATGCCTCTAACCTTCACAGTCTGCAGACATTCCTGCTTCCCACAACTTACATTTTCCGTGCTTCCAAGATGAAAAACCAGTGGTACTCAATAGCAACAGGGTTCTTAATCGATTAGCGCTCCAAAACATCTCACAGACTTTCTGGAAGCTTCAGAAACTGAAGTGTTTGGAGATTAAATGATAAAGTCTGGACCAGACACGGCGTGTTCCCTGTGTAAGCGGATTTGTACGAGTTTGAAAATTAGGATGAGTCGATATGAAATATCCTTTTCTTTATATGCACAAGTGTCTGGCAGAGTGTGGATCATGAGGGAAGATCTGAGTCCTTGTCCTGGTGCAGGCCTTGGGAGCTGTGAGTGGAGGGCAGGGGACAGCCCTCCCCTGCCAGGGGACACTCAGGGGCGGTGACACAGCTCCAACCCAGATGAGCAGTGCTGGAGGCTTTTTTGGGTATTTAACAGCCAAACTCTAACAAGTCTAACGAGAAACCATGGGAATAGCAAAAGGATCATGCAGTACCTGCCAAACTTCAAAAGAAGATGGGAACATTTTAACTTTCCAACTGACCCTTCTCTATATATTTGGTATGCAACTGGAAAAAAATGCAACTGAAAGAGTTAACCTGGGTTTACCCATAAAACTTGGTCTCTAATCAAACACATTGAGATATTATTGATATTAAACCATCACAGTTTGCTTTGTCAACCCTTCCTGTTTTGTGTTGTTTCTGTGGGTTTTTTTCCCCCTAATTATTTTCACTTGCCTTAAACTGATGAAGTTTAAAACAAATATTTTCACCATGAACACAATACACCTTCCAGACAGTACGGCATTAAAAACTTTTAAGCTGTGATTTGTCAGATTATGACAATTTTATTTCAAGGTTCTGGTTTAAATAGATGGTTACTGATGAAGAACTGGAGAACATAAAAAAGTCTAAGTACAGAACTGACAGCCACTTTCGTAGATGGAATGGTGCTGATTAGAGATAACCAGAAGTCATAGATCAAACAATTTGCTACATTATGTGATTCAAAATGATATTTTACTGCAGTGAGGCAGAGCACCACATAAATTTACTCTATTTTCAGGGAAATAAATAAAAAGTTTTTCTACCTCCATTATAAATGATAGGTATATTTAAGATACACACACACAAAAGTTACATTGGGAACAGATCTGATTTTATAGCATAAAGAAGCACTGAAACAAAAAGAAAGTGAACCAGAAAAAGTCCAGTTGAAGCCTTCTTGGTTAACAGAGAAATAGTCAGATGTGAACTTAGATAACCATTCTGCAAAGGCCTGTTCTTATAGTGTAATAGAGAAATTCACGTGAATTGAATCATTAATGTTAATTCATGCAGCTCTTATAAAAATTATCTGTAATGTTTGAGCTCTTCCATCACACACAGGAAACGAAAAAGTTTAGAAAATTTTTGGTGCTCTTCTGTAGATATGTATTTCAGTGCAATTATTCCCAAGGTCAAACAGTCCTGTGTATGTTCAATAAAAGGATTGCAAATCTTTCAACATGTTCAGCTGGCACCTCGACCTAAGACTTTTGTGTGGCTTTAACGAATTGGGCAGTTTCTAAAGCACAGGATATGAAAACAGAAATCACAGATAAGTAATGAGAAACACCAAATTACCTGGTGTAATCTCCAGTGACAAGGAAGTCTCAGAACAGTCACACTCAGCCGTAACAGGGCTGCACTTGGCCACAACACCTATCAGAGAGGGCTGAAATCTTAAGCTGCAATTCTCCTGTGGATGCCAGAGGGAAATAAATATTTCCTTTAGTAGGAAACATGAACACTTACAGGAAATATACCCCCAACATTACTGATAATGTTGTAGGTGAAACCTTACACGCTCATTTGGGGAATCATAAAGCAGTTGTGGTTCACAAAAAAAAAAAAAAGCTTAAAAATTGCTGAGTTAGTACATTTAGAACAAGAACTCAATGATGATGGAAAATGCTGACCTACCAACTGACACAGTCCTGTGAGGCACACTTATCTCCACCCTGGAACAGTGCATCATGCCAGGATCAGATGACAGGCTAGGAAAACTTTGAGGCTATTTTGTAACCGTATGTATTTTCCATGTAAAAGTTTGAATCCTATTGTGGATCACCCATAATTTAGCCTTCGGGGCTTAATAAATTTCAGGTGCCACATAAATACTTCTCAAAAATGTCTGTCCAGCCTCTCCAGTGACAGTGAGGTTCTGATGATTCTGCTTATATTTGGCCTGTTTTGGGGTCGTAGACTTAAATAATTCTGCACTAAAGAGGGAGAAAAATACAGGAAAGCACCTGACAGCAACTGATACACCAAAGCACAGGTGAATTTTTGGATTGATTCTTTTCACTGACAGAACAATGGACACAGTTAAAAAGTGTAGCACTGTGTGGAAGGTAAACAGAGGCACCACAAAGTGCACAAGCACTAGAGGATGGCAACACCCAAGGCTTTTGATTTGTGCTATACTTTCACATTTTACTTGCTAGCTTTCTATATTTCAGCCTCTGACACATTGCTTGCAGTCTCTGTGACTCACTGTGTGAAGTGGGGTCACTGCAACAAGTGATAAAACCTAAATTCACTCCCTGAAATAGATATATAAAATAGATATATATATTTATTCCAAGGCAACAAACTTTTTTTTTGGTTTCATATCAAGTCCAAGAAACAGTTTGTTGCTACAAGAGATTTCTCTTGCTTTAAAAAAAACATTGCATTTTAAAAATCATTCATATTGGAATTAAGAAATTTGCAGAAAACATGACATAGTCTGCATCTTGATGAACAGCTGACATGGTCCTTAATCACACACAGAGGTTATTAGAGCCATACAGGTCGTGATCAAAACCCAGCAGACTAAAATGTGTGCTTGTACAAGACCAAAGTGAACAAGAATTGAGATAAGCCATAGCTGGCCAAATTAGAGCATATTTTTCACAGAGATAACAGATGGCTCCCCAAGCACAAAGCCAGCACATTGGAAAACATTTGGTCCCTCCTCTGAAAACCTGGAGTGCTGCAAAACCAAACGCAGGACAATGGTTTGAAAGGCTCACTCAGGTGCCCCAGCCTGTGTTTTTCAGATATAACTGAACTGATTAACTTCGTATTCTAAGACATTTGAGTGTGTTGATATTGTTACGTACACATGCAACATGAACAATTCCCGTTCCATTAATTGAAACTTAGCAAGATTCTGAAGAAATGTGTAAAAAAAAAAAAAAAAAGTAAAATGCCAGTGGTATCAGCACTATAGCATCTAAGCTAAAGGAAGGATTAACTCCCACATAGAGTAGTATGGGCTTGGGCTTTATTTTGCCTTATGGCTTCATTTCAAGGCTCTTTCCAAAATATTTTAGGTTTTCTTCATGCAGACGTCTAAAATAAGTGAAGAATACGTGAATTCATTTCACTTCAAAGGAGTTAAAATGCAGATATTGCATTCAGTGGAACTGTAACTTATGTATATATAATATAAAGTCACATGTAATATAAATCTGTGACTAATGCAATTCTCAGATAAATATAATATATGCTGTATAAGGACACATTCCTTCAGGATCAAGTTCTCCTTTCAGAACATTGCACCATAAATGTATATTGCCTGCTCAGCACTTGTTCTGCCAGAAATTAACTTTGATAAATGTCCACAAATAAAAGGAGTCATACTCTGAGAAAGAGAAATGTGGCACTGATTAAAAACAAATGCTCAGAAAGATGCCTGCATGTGCAAGGAAAATTTTTCAGTGCCTGGCTTGTTCTATGATTTCGCCATTACATTTGACTATTGCTAATGTCATAACTAAATAAAGATCCTAACCTACACTGCTTCATGAGAAATAGTTAAAGTCTGATGAATGACCTCAATGAAAAAGGTTATTATCTAAACTACTATTGTCTAAGCATAAATTCTTCCTTATTTCAAATCTGACAGAAAGATATGAGGAAGAAAATGTGATGTTATTTACAGGATTTATCATTTTTGTTGTCATGAGGAAAAGATTTTTATTTTAACTGCAGATAATGAAAAGTCTTTAAAAAATTGAAAGATAGAGAAGAACAACAGGAATGAAATTCTACATTCTGACCTCGCTCTATACATTTAAAGAAAATTTTTTCCATCCTTCAGAAAAACATCAAGTAAGAACGGACACAGGATTTCCTTTCTCCAGCAAAAAGATTTTTCTTGACTCATAAATAGTTGCATCCTTGCCTTATTACCTTCCTTAGAAGGGATTTAGAGACTGAACAAATATATCATGCACTCAGTCACTGATTGGCTGAGAGCATGAAATGTCTCTTTTTAAGTCTATGCAAACACAGATAGTGTAATGTGACAAGTCCAAAAGACCAAACAGAACATCAGAGTAGACATTTCATTGAAAAAAAAGTTTGGAACTCCAGCTGAAGGTAATATTGTTTAACAGTCTCTGGAATCATGGTGTGTGTTGGCTGTGAAGTGTAAAAAAACTGTATCACATTTTCCAGACACTCCAGTTTCTGCAATAATCCTCTAAATGTAGGAACCACAAATTCACTGAGAACCCGGTACCTATGGACTAATCTATTGATTAGAAAGAAATCAGTCCCTCTGAAAGATTCTTCTGGGGCTGTTGAAATCCTTCAAGTCCCAGGAGAAGAGAAAAGACAAGAGAAGAGAAGAGAAGAGAAGAGAAGAGAAGAGAAGAGAAGAGAAGAGAAGAGAAGAGAAGAGAAGAGAAGAGAAGAGAAGAGAAGAG
>JACAXG010000195.1:593718-633962 GCA_018881555.1 Amblyornis subalaris
GAAGAGAAGAGAAGAGAAGAGAAGAGAAGAGAAGAGAAGAGAAGAGAAGAGAAGAGAAGAGAAGAGAAGAGAAGAGAAGAGAAGAGAAGAAAATAATAATTCCTTTCTGTGTAACTCAGAGCAGTGGGTGAGCAGGGGTCATGAGTGTAGGAGAGGACTCACTGAGAAACCTTGATATCCATGACCACGGCTGGAGCACTTTTCCAGGACAGGTGTGGAATTATATTTCTGCACTGCCTGATTTCTGCTGCTCTGTCAGAAAGGCACCAGAACCTGCAATCATCTTTTCAGGGCGTTGCCATTGTCCATCGGGATGCAGCTGCAGTTTGCTCAAATTATATCAATTTCAGTTGTTTACTTTTACCAAGGTCATAATCTGTTTAAGGGAAAATGATTCTGCAGGGGTGCAGATCAGATAAGGAGGCTCTGGAGTGATCATTGTGAGATGCACTGGGAGTTTTAAATCTTGCTTGGAGTTTAAAGTAAAAAAAAAATTGCTGGGAGATAAATAATGCCATGAAGTTATTATGGTTAAATAATTAGCACTTGAATGGAAAAGAGTGCCCATACTCCCTTACAATTAACTTGCTGTCACATCTGCTTAACAAGATGTAATTTTCACCCACACACATATTTTACTTCCAGTCTGTGGCTTTTGCTGCACACAGTTTGAAAATAAGGCGGTATGAGATGCAATACTGCATTCAAGAATGCTTAGAAAATACATAGAGAGAAATTCACTTGACAAGAGACTGTAAAAATGTGTCTCAAACAGAGATATTCCCTTTTATAACTTAATTTCGCATCTTTGAGTTACACAACATTTAAATTGCATTGGCTATCCTCACACACAGCTCCTCAATTTATGCATTACTTGAGTTTAATGTTCTGCTTTTCATTTTGAGGACTATGAAAGAAGAAGAATGAAGTTTTGCAGAGAAAAAGAATGAAATATATGCATTTAAATGGTTATTTTCTCTATGATATATTTGCAATCAAATGTACTGTGTGCAGTTATTCTGATTTTTTAATAACTTGAGTGGTTCTGTAAAGCCTCGAAAGAATTTCTCAGACTGTATTCTAAAGGACTCTGGGAATCTAAGTATTTTGAAAATCTAGTAATTTTCTATTTCATAAATCCTGAACATTATAATGAGAGGTAAGATACTTTTTTCAGATGACTTGTCTTATTAAAATATCATTTCTTGGACTTAAGACTTCTTGCTAAACACATTAATAGCTTCTCGTAAGAGACCCTAGCAATGCTTTCTGGTGTCAAAGTAGGAACAGAAAATTTGAAATATAATTAAATTAGACTTGATAAATGTATTATAAGATTATTATAAAAAAAGGAGTCGTGTCATCATGACATGAAATGATAACCAGTAATTGAAATATAAAGAGGTAGGTATTGGGAAAAAAAAAAAAAAAGATGAAAAAGGTTCTGTGTTTAATTAAAAACCATAGATAATTTCATGGCAAAGGTAGGAAAGAAGAAAAAAAAATCTGTGATGGTTGGAAGCAACAATCCTTGTTGAGTTCTATCAGGGAGACACTGATTTTATAGGAATCTGTACCGATTATGACAGGAATTAAATCCAGTTCTTTAAGAGAGGAAGCTTAGCCAAAAAGGGTGAAAGCAATGACCATAAAAGAGAAACTCAGAAGGAATGAGAGCACATCCATAGACATTATTAAATCAGGTGTGAGTTTCACAGTAGAGAAGCTGCAGTAAAAGATTGCATAAGGAAAAAGCAAAATAATAAAGAGGAGATGAAGGATGACATGGGAAAGCAATTGAGGAAATGTTTCTAATAAGAGAACAATGAAGCCCAAACTAAACAAACCTCCAGAATGTGTGCACCTTTTACCTTATTCTTCCATTTAGCTCTATCAGAGATATATTGTGTTAAAATAACTCAGATTTATCACGGCCCAAAGCTACAATAAAAAAGTTACTACCGATAATTCCATCATGAGCTAATACACTGGCTGGGGTTGTATCCCCGCTGTGGAAGCCATATCTTCATCATTTTTACCAGGCTTGCTCCTGAGGAGACCTGTTAATTGCACATACATTATTCTGGAGTATTGATTGTTCTATTCTGTAAGCACAGGAGAAGAAATCAGGATCAACTGGGGCCTCTGGGAAGAGGTAATGAGGCTTGACTTTCAGTGTCGTGTGTCGGCTGCACTCATCTATATGTGCAAAAGTATAGGATACTCACACTGTCTCTGCACAGTTCAGAAAACAGAAGAAAATCATGGCAAAAAATGCTATTTATCGAGGTTCAAGAGTTAATTTTCAGGTAGAAAGCATGGATCACAGCTACAAATCAGTGAAAAGATGTTAACTCCTTCTCTTCAAACTGTGAGTAAGTTTAGGTTGGATACTAGGAGGAAACTCTTCCCTGTGAGGGTGGTGAGGGGCTGGGATGGAATTCCCTGAGAAGCTGTGGCTGCCCCTGGATCCCTGGAAGTGTCCAAGGCCAGGCTGGACAGGGCTTGGAGCAATCTGGGACAGTGGAATGTGTCCCTGCCCAGTGGGACTGGATGGGCTTTAAGGTCCCTTCCAACCCAAACCATTCTGTGATTCCATGGTTAGAAGATTATCCATACAAAACATGGTGTGGAAAACTGCCATGCCTGGAAATTCTGACCAGTCCCATTCAACCAGTGCCTGCTCTGCAGACCACACTCATGAAAGAAAAAAAAGCCACAGAAGCCCAGAATAAACGTTCTTAAGGCACTTGTTCACAGCTCCTGACAACCACAACACAGCTTTTGACACTTCCCACTTCACTTCGGTGAGGAAAGGTGAGCTCAGGCTTCGATATAAAAACACTGTTTTCTAACAATCACACTCCTTTCATTTTTGGTTGCAGGCACACCTCCAAACCCACCTTATTTTATCAACAGTTCTTCAGTGGGAAGTGTCATGAACGTCTTCCTGACCCTTGTAGGGTCTCATCTTTGAGTTGTTGAAGTCGGTATAGATGTCACCTTACAATTTTCTTTCATTTTATCACACTCTGTTTCTCTCCTTCTGTGCTGGGAGATGCATCAAAATTACCAATAGGAATCCAGAAGAATAAATTCTAACGTTATGTTTTTTGAATAATAAAAGTTGGAGTTCTGTAGATGCACTGGAGGAACTCAGCAGTTGCTTCCCAAGAGTAGCAATTTAAAATACATAAAACCAATCAAGAATCAAAAACAAATAGAGAACAGAACAAATTTAAAGGCATTTCTTACTGGGTTAGGTCAGCACTGCCTTCTTTTAAAATGACGGTTTTGTCATTAATGCCACCAACTCAGAAACCAGTCATCCAGACCCAGTTTCCTATAATTCTCTTAAGGACACTAAAATCACAGCAGATATTAATTGGTTTAATTATTCCCTCCACTGTGATCACCCGAGATCTCACATTTTTATTGCAACACATGAAATTTTAAGAAGTGGAGGTTGAGAAAGAAACTATGACCTTCCTAGCCTGCTTTGAGAACTTAAAAAACCAAAACCCCAAGTCCGTTTGCATTTGATTTTTCAGAGGTAGGAGAGGGGAAGGAATGAATTGTTGGTTATGGTTAATCACTGTTGATCTTCCAAATGAAAAACTACTTGATTTCCAAATGAAAAAGGGGGTTTCATGTACTTCTTATCCTTTAGGTTTTTTTCTTGTCAGCAATGTGAGTCTCCTATATATGGGCACATGCTGAGTGCTGCACTTTGGAAGGAGAAATCAAAACTAGAAATGGAACAGGGGAGGCAACAGCTCTGCAGAAAATGTTCTGAAGCTTGAGGTGGGTGATGAAGCACGTGTAAAATGTCAAGGGGGTGACATTTTAAGTAAGGAAATGTTATGCTGCTGCATTGAAAGGTAAGGTTTCTTATGGGACACAGGATTATTCCTCTCTGCTCCGTTCTGGATTAATCTGGGGGGGAATGTTTACCTTTGTAAACTCCGTTATAAGACAGATGCACACAAATTAAAGATAATCCAAGGTGCTGAAGCAACAGCAGTGCTAAAAGATTTAGCTATCCAGCACATGGAGGGAAGCTGAAGGGTCTTGCCTTTTGTGATCCAGAGAAAAGTAAAATGAGGTGGGAGAGAAATATCTTAGTTTTTGAAGTAGCTTTTTATTTATTACAAGAAAAGTGTAATCAGCTTTTTTTTTTTTAAATGAAGAATTTTAAAAGTAAGTTAGAGGTTTCTTCAGAAAATGTCTGCACTATTTGGGAATTATTTCCAGAAATTCAGTTATTATTTCTCTCACTCGAAGCAGAAGATTTGAGCATAATTTTACTTAATGCAATTACATTTCTACTGTTAGAAAATAATCAGAAATTAAGAAACAAAACCTAGTTGTTCTTTCAAAAACTGAGCTCAAACGGAAAAAAAACTAATTTAATGGAAGTTTCAAAAGCATTTTCATGCACCTAAAATTTTCTGGAAAGCACTTCTGATGGCCTAATAAATTAAATGAAATAAGTGTGAAAGTATATTTAGGGTTAAGTATTCCATAGTGTCTAACCTTATTTTTCTTAGGAATATCATTAAAGAAACCAAACTAAAAACAAAAAAACAAATCCCCAAACCTTTTTTTTTCTTTTTTTTTTCTTTTTTTTTCTTTTTTTTTCTTTTTTTTTCCTTTTCTTTCTGTTCAAAATCCTTCTACCTGACCAGTCATCTGTCTCTGTACCTAACTTAGTCGTATGCATGCCAGGCAGGACCAATATCTACTATTTAGGGAACACACTTGAATTTTATTGTATGTTTGTTTCTGTATGTACATTTCTTTAAGGGCCCATACCTCTGAGATTTTGGATCAAGGAATACCATCTGAATCACTGATGAGTTAGCACGCTCTGCTGTGTATAATTTCATTCACACTATGTTCGATTCCCTAAATCCAACTGTGTAAGGGTGTGTAAGTGCCTTCCTTCCCAGAAGACAAATTATCATCTCACTATAAAAACATATGATGCCTGAAATTCAGAGGAGCAGCCAAGACTGTACTTTAATCATACAAGCACCATGACTTGCCTGGAATAAAAAGCAGAGTTGACTAAACTCTGAGTTGCAATTTCCTGTCAATCCATCAACTGGGATTAGTCAGCTCACAGCAGTGTAAAGATTGTCTAGTAGGAAACACATTTCTGAGGGATGAGATCCTCCAAGAGCGCAGTGGTTGTCAGAAAAAAAAAAAAATCTAATTTATGATGACAGCTTTGTCTAGAACAGGTAACCTTCAAACCATCAGAGATATTCACCCAAGACACATTTCCCTATTAGAAATCCTGTCTCAACAGTACAATGATAGATTTTTGGTTTTTTTAAAAAGTTTTTGGTAGTTAAAGAATTTGCTGTCAATGCAATCAATACTGTCAAGATGAAGAACATGAAATCTGAGCAGTATCTCCATCATAATCATAGTTATTAGTGCAATTTTGGTTGTAAGGTCTGTCTGCTATTAGGCGTGCATCTTTTGAGGAGTGACACAACTTGATAAACTGAGCTTACAAGTGAAAGGTTAACCTTGCAATTTCCTCAATCACACATAAATGTTGCACCAATTCTTCAGATTTTTTAGGCTGCAGACAACACAGGAATATTCTTTTTGATATTCTTATGCTTCTCACACTCCACAGCTGTCCATCTGTACAGCAATTGCTATGACTTCTGCCAAATTTTATACTGTTCCATCCTGCTGCTGTAATAACGTACGGATTGTTTAAATCAAGGAAAAAAATGAAGAATAATGTGCCTTTGGGCATTTCCAGTGTGCCTCAGTCTACTTAGAGCCACAGAAATGGTATATGATAGCAGAGAATTCCCAGAACCCAGCAACTTTACAAGCCATAATTCCAACTATTCCCTAAACCAGCACTGTAAAAGCCTTCTGAGCTGAGGATAGCTGTGAAATTCCATTGAATTTAGTCGGTGAAAGTCCAAACCATTAAAATGCATTTCACAGACTTTTCACACTGTATAAGTTTTCTGTTTTGGTTTTTTTTTTTTAATTTTATTTCATTGCACCTCCTTATAGTCTATTTGTCCTCCTCAACATTGTCAATGTTTTTTCCACAAAGTAAATGTCATACCTCCAATTTAAAAATTAAAGCCACCCCAAATCAGGAAAACAATAATAAAAATACTTGCACTTATTTGTCACTCTAGCTTCAGTGCTCCAGTAAAAAAAAGACAAACAAAAAAATGCCCAAACTCCAACAATTTGGAAACATCCTTTTAAAATATCACTTTGACCCAGATAATCATTATTCACTGTCCCACTGCCTGGGTGTTGGGCACCACATGTTGCTGCAGACATGACACTGAGTTGAATTAATAAAGAAATTATTCCATTGCTTTCGCCGTAT
Organism: Amblyornis subalaris; assembly: GCA_018881555.1. NCBI lineage: Eukaryota > Metazoa > Chordata > Aves > Passeriformes > Ptilonorhynchidae > Amblyornis > Amblyornis subalaris. The sequence continues at coordinate 600,101 of JACAXG010000195.1, forward strand.
AATGTGCAATATTTATACAAATCCAAGTGCAGTTTGTGTTCTGATCTGGCTTATTCCAGCCTAGATGCACCGAATTTTTTTTCTCTTAGGTTGTTGCAACTATGCAGATTTTGAACTATCTGATCTGATTTCATCTGATCTAAAAAAAAAAAAAAAAACCAGCTCAACATTTTTCATTACTGAGCAGCATCTAAACTTGACTATAAATCTAAGCAGAAAAGGTCATTCTTAACATGTTTCCTGATTTAAGCATCCAATGGATTAAAGAAGCAGATGGGCAGACTGAAAATGTTTGTTGATATGCCAGAATAAAATGGATGCCACCTGAGCTGTAAAATAAATCTACCACCATACCCAAGATCACTTCCCTCTGGCCTCAAAAATGTAAAAGCTGAAAAGATCAATATCAAATTTTCAGAGATGTAGTTTTTCATATTGAAGAACACACTCCATCTGTTAGAATCTGATTTTCAAGGGACTCTAAAGACTGGCAGAAATTCAGCTTCCTTTAAAGAGCCCTATGTCAGTACATTAAGAACAGGTAAATCAGGTATAAAGTTCTCTTAAATACATGAAACTGCTAATCTCCTGCTTTGTGTCTTCCCTCAGCAGCTAGATTTCCTCCTTGGAGATGCTCAGATGTCCCAGCAGCATTCATCACAGTGATGCCTTTTTAAGTGTATATCCATCACCTTAAAATTAAGATGACAAATGGTATTTAGTTGCTGCCTTAGGATTTTAAATTGGTTTAGCAAATTAGCAATGGAGATGGAGAGGCTGCTTCTTACAGAGATTTATCTGATACATTTTAAGAGAAAGTCATTTCTTCTGCTCGCTCAGTCAAAATACTCGAAGATGAAATCCTTACGTTGCACTTAACATGCAGTCCAAAGTTTTAATTGGACTTGCATCATTGCCTTGGAGCAGACGAAAGAAAGGAAAGTAAATAGGCCCCACATTACCAAGGTCCCCCAGTTAAGCCTCCTGCCACAGATGTGATGGACAGATGCCTGGCCAGGGCTGGGAGAAGCCTGAGAGGAAAAGATCCTGTTCGTGTTTTCTGGAGACATGAAAAATTAAAAAGAGAAAAAGATAACCAGTTAGATTTTAAGTGAGAGGTTCTGGAAGGTGGACTAGGTGATCACTGGAGGTCCTTCCTAACAGAAAATATTATACCTTAGTGTCTTGGGGTGACTTTATGATGCTATATACCCCAATTGCCTGCTTAATGAAAAAATATTAACTCTGTGTCTTTAAGCTGGCTCAAGAAGCCGGGCACAGTGTTTTGGTTCTCTTCAAGGGTGTTTACATTCCTGGTTCTTATCAGCTAGCTGTTGTGGTTCTCAGGAGAGAACTCTAGTCCGTCGCCTTCTCTATAGCTGAAGACGAAGCGACACTTTTTTACTTTTAACTTTTCTTTCCCTGTGAGTTTTCGGCGCTGCTTTGACTCATATCAGAGGGAGTTAAAACTTACTTTTGGCATTTTCCCTTCTCTGCCTGAAGCAAGGAAAGAAGACAGCTTCTTCTGGGACCGTGTTTTTTTCCTTCTTCCTTTGGAACTTTACAACAGATCACTGAATCCTGGGGCCTACACCCTGGGCCTGGAGAGAGGCCTGCACCATCCTAGGCCTGGAGGGAGACAGAGCAGAAAACTACACCCAGAAAACAAAGGACTCTGAATTCATCCAGGTTGTCTTCACCACGAGAGGTTTATTATCTAACATTATGCATTTTTTATTTTCCTTTCCCTTCCCCTGGTGCCTGCATGCACCACCACCCCCACCCCTGCCCCAGCAGCTGGATTTTGTTAAATAAACAGGTTTTTTTTCACTTTCCTCCGAGTAATTCTTACTGGGGGGAGGAAGGGAGTTTTAGGACGCTATCTTTTGCAGAGGAGGCTCTTCGAGTCTTCCTTCTAAGTTTGTCCAAACCGTGACACTTAGCCTTGCCTTGCCTTGCCCTGCTCTCCCTACCCTCTCAGTTTTTGCAGCTCGTGCTGCTTGTGCACATTTGCACCAAGGTCTTTCCCCAACAAGGAATGGCTTTTGCCACCATCAGGAGCTGTGGATGTGCTGCCCACCCGGGGGCTGGGCCACCTTGTCTGACCTGAGAAGTCATGAGGGGTCCATCTGGTTGAAAAGGAACCAGATTTCAAACCACGTGTGATAAAACTCCTGCTCTAGGCTGACGGACTTGCTCTCCAAATGTGTCGCTTGCCTTTGTGGAGGGAGTGGGGAAATGGAACTTTGATCTTACCAGAAGGGCTTGATCTTTGCAAAGCTGCTTAAGACTTATCTAACAAATACAGCACTATATTAAAAAACATATAAAAGATGAACTTAGCAGAGTCTAGACAAGTGCTTGAATAGGATCGTGATAATTTCTTTGTGCTATGCCTTGAATCAGTGATTTTTGTGATGGAGATGCAGCTGATATCTCTGTATTTTTTTTTCCCCCCAGTCTTTTCCTAGCACAGTGTGAATGTGAGAAATTCACTGTGAGTGCGTGCAGGGAAATTTGATCTGCAAGGGAAGCTTCCATGTGGTGTTGCCCCACAACTGTGACAGAAAATGCAATGCCCCACAGAATGAATTTTCCCAAGAACAAATAGGTCTGGTGTATTTTCTACAATTTTTCATCTATGTCAGAAGCATGGGTGAAAACAACCTGTTTCAGTGACATTTCCTGAAAAACATGGATGGGATGTAACCTATATCAGTTTGAGCATGAGTGACTGAAAACTACTTAAGTCTGAATAAAACAATTTAGCCTATCCAAACTTTTCAAGGCAACATCATATATATATGGTAAGGAACACAGTCTTAGCCATTTTTGAAGGAAGGGTATAGGTAATTATGACCACAAAGAAAACTCTTAATTCAGGAAGAAAGGGTGGGGAATGGGAGAGAAAGAAAGAGAGAGGCATTTCAGCACAACCTTGTATTCTCTTATTTGATTTATAGCTTTTATTTAAATAATTATTCAAATATTCAACATAGGAAAGCATAAAACAAATTATATCACATTGAACTTTTTGTGCTTTTAAGCCAATAATTGTTTCCACTGAGTTCTTATTCTGACCAACTTGTCAAAGAAAAGTCACTATTAACTTCCATTTATAATAGGTAAAAGAATCTTTCCACTGTGTTTAAATATTTATTTCTTTTAAGTATTCTGAAAATTACTAAAATATATTTTATTTTCTACATTTTCACAATTCCATTACATTTTAAAATACGTGGAATTACAAGCTCAATAGTAATTATGGTTGTATGAAGTTAAAGTAGACGTATTTCAGACCTTGGAAAACAAAGGTGCTTTTGTTTATTTTTATTTTTTTTCCACAATGTCCCTTTGAAGCTTCCTTACAAATTCTTTGAGAAAAGAAAGTTATCTTAATTTTCATGACAAGTTGAGAATAAAGGTTGTAAAGCCATATTGAAAACACTATTTCAGACAGCATAATAGTCAATAGAAGTTATTTTATATGGAAACTCTCTGCAGAAATGGGAATTTTAATATGTGATGGCATTGATGGAAATAGATCAATTATAGTAAATTAAATATGTGGCTACCTGTGAGGTAATAACAAAGAGAAAATCAAAATCAAAACAAGTACAAAAAGAGTAACTGAAAGTGGATTTATATTTTAGGCATGGTTATGCTACTTCCATAATTCATTATGATCTCAGTTTAACTAAAACAGACTTTTCCATTGATATTTTGACTGTCATCCAGTGGGACAGGAGAAGGAAAAACAGATGACCTGAGTGGGAGGAGTGGGATTCGATCAAAAATGGTGGAATTCTGGTGAGAGATGGGGAAAGAGGAAAGTAGGATTTGCTATGAAGCACGTTTTAGGTCAGGATAATGGTGAACATCCCTGTGTTAGGAAAACAGGTTTGGGGAAAGATGGAATGAAAAGAAGGAGAAAAATTGGACTAGAAAGAGTTTGGATGTCGAGTTTGCCAGAAGTGAACATGAGTTCCTTGGGGATGCTTATTTATCAACTATTTTACAGCAAGAAACAGCTGTGAAAACTGCTGTTATATCCCTGATCATCTGCCTCCCAGTTCTGGGCCATTAAGAAGAGGTAACTCACATGTGCCATGAGAGAAAACCCTTCACTAATACTGGTAGGTTATTGACGTGGACAGACTTTTGCTGTAATTGCTATAGATGTAATTAATTTTCTTCATAATACCTACAAACTATGTGCAAAAACCCCCACCAAACCATTAAATTTTTATTCCCTCCTCTAAAAACATACATATTTTGGAGGGGGAACCGTAACTTTATCCTTTTGCTGACGCGCTTTTTTGAGGTAGTGTTTCACGACATCGCCACACACAAATTTTTTTCCATGGGACATTCTGAAAAAATAACCTGGTGTCGGAATGAACCTGGATCATCCACCAGCAGACATTGTTGCCTGAAAATTCACTGCAGATAAAGGAAGAAACTGAATGATTGAAGAAAAGAGGAGCGCAAAAAACAATTTTTGATTATGACTGAATAAAGTTTTCTCAGATGTATGGATCATTCCTTTCTGAACAGCTCCCATGAGACACTAGATAAACCAGATAAATCAACTGTATAAATAGACTATGTATAAATTAACTTTGTTTTCTGATGATCACCAATAGAAAATTCCCTTTATTCCTGGTCTAAGTATTTTCTGGATGGAGAACAGGTAAGTATAAACAGAAGGATCCTACATACTTTGGGTGACCATTAATTCCAAAAAAGTCTTATAGCACATTAAAAAAAAAAAAAAATTACGAAGAGGAAACCCCAAACCACTCACCAGAAAAAAAAATTAGGACGAAACAGAAAAACCATTATTTCTTTGTGTGTACCTGTTAGTGTGTCACTGAATTCTACAACAAATTTCTGTCTCTGTGCAAGCAAGCTCCACTTGTATTTGACAGAAGGGATGGGTATTTTAGAGAGTCAGTAGGTAATTCTCAGTGAAATGTCGAGGTACACAGTCCCAGAGGCCTTCTTATGAAATTAGTTCTATTGGAAATCAAAATGGAACTCAATGAGACACGGAAAGTGAAGAAAACCCGGGGGACAGTAGAGATGCTGTTGCTGGCATTGCTGGCTTCTGCCTTCAGTCTCTGCTGGAGAAAATCAAATATAAACCGAAGATCCACAGATTCTGAAGGGGCATCCACCACAATAATCAGCTGTACCCTTCCCTGTGTTTTTATGTGTGCACATTCACACACACTCCTCATGTAAGGCACAGAAACTGGGGGAAGGAAGAAGGAATCAGGGACATTTGAAGTGGTGACTTTTGTCTTCCTGAGTAAGATAGGGCTCTGGTGTCCTGGGGATGGCTTAACATCTGCCTGCCCGTGGGAAGGGGGGAATGGATTTCTTGTTTTTCTTGTACAAGCAGATTTTGCTTTATCTATTAAACTTTTTTTAGCTCAAGCTGTGAACTTTTGCACGTTTGCCCTTCTGATTTGCTCCCCCATCACACTGAGAAGAGTGACCAAGCTTCTTGCCAACCTACCAGGGTTAAAACACGAAAATGCAAATGTAGGAGAAGAATAGAAGGAAAGGATGAGAGAATTGGGATCGTTCAGCCTGGAGAGGAGAAGCCTTGGAGTGACCTCACTGTGGCCTTGCAAGGCCTGAAGGAGCCACAGGGAAGATGGAGAGAGACTCTTGACAAGGGATGGAGGGACAGGACACAGGGAACGGCTTCAACTGCCAGAGGGCAGGGATAGATGGGATATTGGGAAGGAATTGTTCCCTGTGAGGGTGGGGAGGCCCTGGCACAGGTTGCCCAGAGAAGCTGTGGCTGCCCCTGGATCCCTGGGAGTGTCCAAGGCCAGGTTGGACAGGGCTTGGAGCAACCTGGGATAGTGGAAGGTGTCCTTGCCCATGGCATGGGGTGGGATGGGATGGGCTTTAAGGTCCCTTCCCACTCAAACCATTCTGGGATTCTTTGATTCTTTGATTTATTGAGCTTTATCACAATTTTTGAATATATGCCTATCATAAAATACTTCTATATAACTGTACCTATCAGTCTTGAGTAGAAACTATGACCAACAAAAAGTTCCAGATATGCTCTCTGAAAAGCAATTTAAAGAAAAATAGAGGAAGGATTGAGAATTTCAAAAGTTGTTATATATATCCAAGAAGTAAAACACTGTCCCTTAGAAGGAACCTTCCTTCATGGACCTGGTAAAAGAGTTTCATACAATGTGATCACGGAATAATCTCTCCGCATAAGATCAGCAGTTTCTGAATGAAAAAAATAAAGTTTTTTAAGTGTTTAGCATACTGTTCTTAAAGGCAATATGAATTACTGTCATGCCTCCATTAGTATTGATTTGCAGTCCACTAATGTCTAAACCAGAATGGAGGATCTTCAAAGGGCGATAAAATCTAAGAAGCTTTCAGCATGAGGTGCAAAGTCATTAAGTGATTCAGAGAGTAATACTGATAATTTATCATTATACATACCTGTGCAACCACGATACCATCCTAATTTAGAGTTTAATTCATTATCCTGAAGCATGGGGACATTATCATTGCATAATTTAGCTGAGATTCAAGGGTTTACTCTAAAGATTTTTAAATATTTTCAGTCAATGTGCTGTCATACATGTGAATATACTGACAGAGGATCTCATCCATTTTTGTCCTGTAATATTCTGCGGGATATTATTATAATCCTGTATCAGGTTCAGTACAGGTATGAGTATTCAAGTATCATCAAAGTGTGGGGTTTTTTCTTATTTACTTCATTTGCAAGACTGTGTGTATTCCTTTGGGTTGTTTTTCTCCCTTTTGTGTATAAATACATGTGAATATATATATGTAAACACTAAGAAAAGGAGATGTTTAAAAGGACAACACTTTCAGAAGTGTTTCAAATATACATAAAGTATAAGAAAGTGCATAGGGTTATTTTTATTATTTCTTCCCTATGGCATAGCTTAATTATTGATGGAGAAGACTAATTATTTCCTTAATAGGCTTTGGATTACAGCTTCTGAGGGAAATGACAGAGCACAAACTTTATGGAATATTCATTATTTGCTGCTGTTTCATTTTGTTTTGGTTTGGTTTTGGTGTTTTTTTTTGGTTTGTTTGTAGTGGAAAGCAACCTTTCATTTTCCCAGATGTCTGCACCACACGTGAGCTAATTAAGTCTGATATTTCGTTTTACAGAGAAGACCATAAATTCTTCAGACATGTAAAGAGGGCAGAGTGAAACAGATGGCAACACCTTTACAGCAAAACATTCCATTGCAATATTCTGTGTATACAGAAAGACAATTTACTCAAGCTTTTTTCCTGTCTTCTGCACCATGAAGGGTCAGTGTCTTCATCAAGGTAGTAGGTGATTATGGAACATGTCAAAAAAGAAGATACATTTGGTATGTTACATTTTGTCAAAAAAGAAGACACAAAAAAGGAGATGGCCTTATGCCATCAAATATATCTGATAGTTCATTTTGTGATCTTACTTTAGTTTTTTTACCATTGTTCATTATTGTATTTTTAGGAAGAGTATGCAAGTGAAAAGAATTCATTGGGTCCTTGCCCTGAGGCAAAAAACCTCTGGAAGGCAGAACTCAAGGCAGAGAGGTTTCTCATTTTAAGCTCATAGAAAGGAGCTATTTTTGGTAAAATCTTCTCCAAATTCAGTTGTCTTTATGCTAAATAATAGCTTCAAATACTAATCTTGCAGAATCTGTTTCTTGCACTAAATGCTGTCCATTCTCTCTTTTTATATTCTTTAAAAATATCTCAAAGTATTCTATGTCTTCAATGATTTTTTTCTGCCCCAATTATTCCCCCTCTTGGGCTTAATGACTGACTTAAGGACTGATGTCTTTTGTTGTTTTGGGGTTGTTTTGGGGGTTTGTGTGTGTGTGTGTTTTCTTTGTTTGTTTTGTTTTGGTTTTTACCTTTTTATATCACTCTTTTTCAGGATGGTAACTGAACTGAAGAAAAAATAGCCTTTGAATACACATGAAAATTCCTAATGGCAGTCTTGTGGTAATGCAAAAAAGCAGTTTTGTTCTCATGAAGGCATGGTTATTCAGCAGTAAAATTGAACATTTTATCCTTCTGTGTATGAACATTATGTCTTTCTATGCTTTTATGCCATGTATGTATAAAAGTATCATTATATTCCTCTCAAACTGAAATACTGGAGGCTAAATATTTCTATGTTCCATACTGAAGAAGCTAAAAAAATATTTCTACTAGACTTGCTTTTGTGCTTCCATAAGATTCCTGGGTAATTTCTTTTATTAGGAAATATGTATAGAGCTTTAAAGAGTTTATAGAAGGTTTTAGCTAAATGAAATTTACTGCCATGTAAATTGTGTGTAAAATGAGGAAATCCATATTCTTTCCCAAAGTTTCATTGGAAGAGTTTGAGCCATGTAGAAGTGATGACTGAATGAGCACCACGGCAATTTAAATCACTCCTTTATGCATAGAAAATATTCTACCTTGAAAAATAGATGTGAAATTGAAAGAATATAAACACACACCATCGAGACAAAGCTATGGAAATGACTGGGTTTTGTGCTTACTACCCAAGCAAGAAGAACTCACTTTAAACCTAACAAATAATGTCATTTACTTTTCTCAGACAAATTCAAATACTGAAATAATTTAGCCTCAAAAATATTTCGTTTTAAAAAAAACCCAATTTACAACTAATTTCTACACTGATAAATCTTCCCAGAAATGGAAAAAAGATAATAAGTTGGCTTTCCTCAGTTTGAGAGAGGACTTTCTTCTAGTCCCACATAATTTCATGTTTTCATTATAGACTACGATAAGAGTCTTTTATCTGACATTATTATTTATTAGTAGCTGTACTGAAGAGAAGTCAAAAGTGTGGAGGGCGAAAAAAAAAAACCCTGAACAATAGGAATTCAAGGGTTTGGAGAATATTAATAGATGACAATCTCAGATGTAGAGTTGTTTCTCCCGGCAGAGCTGAGGAAGGATCATGCAGACATTTTGCCCACATTTGTGTGTAGCACAGCACAGTAATGAGATGACTCCATGCTTAGCCTGTTTTCTTTCAAAATAACTGCTCCCTTAAGCTGGGGAGACAGCAGAAACCTGTACTGAAAATTCCTTTTCTATATCCTCCTCTTCATGATATACCACTTTTTTCTTCCGCATCTTTCTTCAAGCCAATGGATTTTGCACCGTAACTGGATGACACCAATATCCTAATGATTAGTGTTTCTTGAACCTGTGCTTTTAGGGAAATATCAGGCAAAAAAATTTTTTGTCAGTGTAAAATTATAGAATCAAAGAGTCCCAGGATGGTTTGGGTTGGAAGGGAGCTCAAAGCCCATCCCATCCCACCCCCTGCCATGTGCAGGGACACCTTCCACTAGCCCAGGTTGCTCCAAGCCGCTTCCGACCTGGCCTTGGACACTTCCAGGGATCCAGGAGCAGCCACAGCTTCTCTGGGAATTCCATCCCAGCCTCTCACCACCCTCACATGGAAGACTTTCCTCCTGATGTCCAGCTCCTCAATGTCTTTTTTGTCAAGAGTGGCCCAGAGCTGCCCCCAGGACTGGAGGTCCCTCAGCAGTGCCCAGCACAGGGATGGTCACTGCCCTGGTTCTGCTGCCACACCATGGCCTGGACAGCCCAAGGGCCACTGACCTCTTGCCCACCTGGGCACACCCAGGCTCATGTCCAGCCACTGTCACCAGCTCCCTCAGATGTTGTTCTTTTTTTCCTAAAATAAGCATGGAGCAAAGGAGTATAGCAGAGTATAGATTTGGACTGAAGTTAGAATCTGTAATCCTATAACGTTTCCAACCAACATTACAGTAGCTGACTATAATAAAGAGACAAGAAATAAAAGCTGAAGAAAATACTTTGCTAAGAATATTGACTGTGTCTTTCATTGCATCCCTTGTCATACACTTTTAAATTAATACCTTGCCCAGCTGTCATTTAAATGCAAAGCTGCAAGTTCTGTCTTATTTTCCAGGCAGGTGGACACGCACACAAATTAAGGAAGCAGACCCTTCCACTCAGTACTGTTAAAAAACTACATCCTCTTCTCTTTCACGTGGTGGTCAGTGAGATTACAGGCTGATAAATCTCATGGTGTCTTCTTCAATTTCTGGTTACCAAGGCCTTGTAATTTAGTTTTAATTAATGCTTGTAAAAACTCAGAACAGAAAAAGTATCCCTTAAAAAGCCTTATCCTGTGTAAATGTAATGATGTTAATTAGTTCAGTTTAATATGGAGTCTGCATATCTCTATCACCTTCTCCTTTTCAAGAATATGCATTGAATTATGATCACCACATTAATGATGCCTGACTAGCATTGAATTTTACTGTCTCTCCCTTGTTTTTCTCATGCACTCTGTGGTAGGATCCAAGGAAAACCATGTAGTCAAGGAAAACCATGTAGTCAAACTGCTTTTTTTTTTTTTTTTTAAAGTGACTTAAGGCAAGACTCTTAAAAATGATTCATTAGTGTTGCTCTTCTCATGTTTGTGAAGAATACCTTGAAGGAAATCTTTCAGTGAGAACTGCCAGTGAAATAGTAGACCTGGTACGCTTTGAATTTGGAGGTTGATCCCAGTCCTGCTGGACTCAGTTTTCACCTCCACTTCTACTTTAACTTTCTGCAACAACTTGTCTACTTTTGGAGAGGCTTCTGACAAAAACTTACAGAAATTCTACTCATTATTATGCCTCTTAAAGATTGAAATTTGAAATACTTGACTGACAATTTTGCTTTGGAGAAGATGGCTACTAACATGATTTTTTTTTTTAATATTAATGTTTCTTTTCTTGTTTGTTTTAGTTCCATGATACAGATCGATACCCATGGAGATATATAGATCAAAAGAGAAATAATGGATGCCACAAAACCAAAATTAATAAGAAATCATGAAAACTCCACTTGGCTCTGTTTTTCTTTCAGCAAGGTTTTTGAAAAATTAGTAGGATTAGAATGCTGATTTAGCATCTGTTTGCATTTTGATTCTGCTACTCCTCTGCTCACTGTCAATCAGAACTTTGAAAAGCAACATAAAGTATATTGAAAGATCATATTGATTTCTCAGTCAGAGGTACACCTTTAAAGAGTGCAAATGAGACAGAACCTGAACTTTTCTGAAGTTGGTGAGGAAACCTCTCATCGACTCAGTAGAGGCAAAAATTACACCTATAAGAACAAGAAAACAGCAGCAGAATAATTTTGTTTAGATTATTTTATTAGTCAAATTACTTTCCCATCTGATTTTTGCTAAAACACAGTTTTTCTCAGAGAATAGGAGTATGTTTTACACCACTGAGGTGAGAGGTTGTGTGACAAAGAACATGAATGCTTCCAGGGAGGTGTGGATCCTCCATCCTTGGAGTCACTCAAAACCTGTTGGGATGTGGTCCTGGTCAGGACCTGGCCTGCTACAGGTCACCCTGTCTGAACAAGATGCTTGGACAAAATTACTTCTTTCAGTCCTCAAACATTTCTTGATTCTGTGATTTTTAGTGTATTAGGGGATAAAATTTAACAGTTCTGTAGTTCAGAGTGTTTTGGGTTTACGGCTCTTCATTATTAAAACCCCTTTCCCCTGGTAATTCACCCAGGTGTGATTCACTTAAATCATTTAATTTTCAAAAACTGTGCCATTAATTCAGTTTGTTTTCAAAGTACTTTCGGTCTTAATGTCATCACAGACCCTCAGCAGCAACAAAATGTGATTGATGGAGTCATACCCAGGCTGTTGTTTTGCTGTGTGATCACAATACCTTTATCACGGGATTATGATCTGAACACAGTGTAACCGTCAATGACACAGTGTCAGAACCAGGACATGAGATATTTTATCAAAAAGTGGCTCAAAAGAACTTTCTGTGAGGAAGCCTTCACGGAATAAAGGCCAGTGTTGTACATTGCAGGCAAGGTGAGTCTGCTTGGACTGCTGCCCCAGCCTGGGCCATTGCCATGGGCCACTGAGGTGGTTCCACACCTTATACACCTCCCCAGATGAAACAGGCACTGTCAGCGTGAAATCTGGCTGCTTAAAGGCAGGAATTTCCAACCCTATCTCTCATATTCTGCGTGTATAAGGGAAAAATAATATTTAATGCTGGAGTTTTGTACCGCAGGAGAAAATAACACAGATTTACCCAAAATATTAGGAAAAAATTCTTCCCTGTGAGGGTGGTGAGGCCCTGGCACAGGTGACTTTTCACATCTCCCTCCTCTTCTTTTTTTTTTTTTCACCATAGAAACTGTCACATGCTAGAAGTAAAGTAGAAGCAAGAACCGACATCAGAACCAGAGGTTAACTCTGCCTTATGATTCAAAAAGACGCAGTGACATTGCTTAAGTTCCAAGTTTATATGAGGTGTATTTCTTTGAACACACTTAGAAATGTTAACGATTAAGGAAACACACTCAACTATATAAAATATTATGTTTCCAGCAGTGCTCAGCGGCAGGACAGTGGCAGGACAAGGGGCAATGGGCACAAACTGCGGCATGGGAAGTTCCATTTGGATATGAGGAAATATTTCTTCACTTTGAAGGTGACAGAGCAGAGGAATAGGCTGCACAGAGAGGCTGTAGCATCTCCTTCCTTGGAAATGCTCAAACCCCACCCGGACATGATCCTGTACATCCTGCTACAGCAGGGGGGTTGGACAAGGTGACCTCCAGAGGTCCCTTCCAGCCCCAGACATTCTGTGATTCACAATATTTCAAGCCGAACTCTAAATTGTTTCTATTGGAAATAAAAAGTTAGAGGACTGTCTTTGAGGAGTAATTATTTTAAAATTAATTTAATTAACAGAAAAACAGTATCTTCCTCCAAAAATGTTTTTAAACCTGATTGCTAAGTGTCTGACCTTTTATTTTGTATGGGATTCTCTTTCAAGTCAATTAGCATTAATGGCCAGTTATTTTCAAAGTGAGAAGTGTGACATTTTGTTTGAATGTGAATTTTTGAATGTTAACAATTGCAGCCAACAGAATGCTTGAGAAAGTGTCACTTTAGCACAGTGAAGAAAATATACAATTATACTTTTCAAAAAGAAAAAGTGGCTTTTTGCAGGTGTACTAGCAGACAATTTTGTCTCATATAAAAGAAAAATAGATCATAGAATCATAAATCATGGAATCCCAGAATGGTTTGGGTTGGAAGGGACCTTAAAACCCATCCCATCCCACCCCCTGCCGTGGGCAGGGACACCTTCCACTAACCCAGGGTGCTCCAAGCCCTGTCCAACCTGGCCTTGGACACTTCCAGGGATCCAGGGGCAGCCACAGCTTCTCTGGGCAACCTGTGCCAGGGCCTCCCCACCCTCACAGGGAAGAATTCTTTCCCAATATCCCATCTATCCCTGCCCTCTGGCAATGGGAAGCTATTCCCCCTTGTTAATGGCCAGGGAGAAAAAAATACGAGGATAAATCATGCTATATCACTTTATAAACAAAATAGGTTTATAATAAAAAAAATATACATGGAACTGTTAATCTCACGTGGTTTTGCTTATCTAGAATTTAATTTATTTATTTTGCAATGTAGGAAATAATTCACAAATTTAACTGTGACTATTTTTGATTTACTGATCTGTGTTTCTTCCAGCCAAGTTTCCCGGTTAGAGAGGAGAGTGCAAGAGAATTTGAATTACAACTTATAACACTGCAGAACTTTTTTTAATATATTGTTCTCAGCTCTAGAGATATATTGCTGTAGTGCAGACACACAAACCTTTGCCTATAGCTACAGTCTCACTGAACTCAAAGGCGTTAGGTACTCCTTCCTGAAATATTTTATTTCTTTATCCTTTCCAGTTATTTTATTTTAATTACTGTTTAGGGTTTTTTTTGTATTAATACTTTTTTGATTATTGCCAGCCAAAGAGGAACTCCTAAATGCATTCGGCCCAATCATTTGAAAAGCAAATGTTTGCTTTTAATTTGTCAGCACATGCTGGTGAAAAAATGTGAAATGAAAAAAGACAATTACTGGCCCTCTGAGCAAAACAGTTGAGAAATGTGTGCACACTTTTCCCAAATATGCAGTTAGGTGTTCAGATGCAGTCAGCCAGCAGACTTCCCTGAAGTGCTGTCACTGTGTTCAATATTAGCACCTCACACATAAAATGTTAAATATCTCTATAGATATTGCACGAGTCTGCTCAGATAACATCATCTGGTAGCACACTTTAGAGTCTTATTGAGGGATTTACCATTGATTAATATGACCATCCTCCAGTAAAAGAAGGTTTGTTTATGCTTATTTTTATTTTACTTTTAAAAAAAATTAAAAAACCAAATCTGCAATTTACTCTGAAAAAAACTTTGACCATAGCAAAGATATTTCTAGTTCAAGTCACTGCCTTGTGTCCAACATGTCTGCGTGTCACTGAACTTTTGGTGAGAAGAAATTGTTTCTCAAAAAAGTCATGCTTAAATAATGTTTAAAGGGAGAAAATTAAAAAAAAAAACCAAACCATGGCTTTTTTCCCATATTAATGTCAAGATTTGAAGCAGGTCATATATTGGCCTGTAAGAGAAATTGAGAGGACCCTCAGAATCTTTTTCCCTTCCCTACAGGTGGAGATCACCTGCTGGAATCTCCTTATTACTTATAATTAGTAATGATGCTCATAATTAGTAACAATAATATATACTTATTACTTATAATTAGTTCTTTGTCATTGCTTGGGACTACTGAAATTGACATCAGTTCCTTTACTTCAGTTTTCTTTCCTCAGTATGGGGTTGTTCTTTTCCTTATTTCTCCCTCTCTCTTCCCAAAGGCTGCCTCAAAATGTCAGTCGTTGGTATTGAAACAGAAATAACTACGTAAACATTTTAATGACCATTCCCGTGATTTTCTATTTTTATTTTTATTTCTAGTTTTATTTACGCAGGGCTGTCCATTGCCATTGGCATATGCAAATCTGGAATAATGTGCAAGCAGGAAACAGAAATGCACATTTATGGAGTTCTAGTGAATCTCAGTTGTTTGTTGTGTTTTTTTTTTTTTTTCATAAAAGAATTTGCTTTCTCCAGCAAAAGAGGAAGAATATCAGCACAACAACAGTTGCAGTCTGTGAGGGAGTAGCCAGAACAGCGAAAAAAAAGCTGAAAATGTCTAAATCACTTCCATTTTCTCAAGGCTTATGACTGAACTACAGTAAAACACACATTGCTTGGCTGTGTCCCAGAGTTAGTGGCCAAGATAAATCCGTTTCAACACGCAGTTCAGAGTCTCTCAGCCAAACTGTGACACTTTACATGCTCAGTAAAGGACTATTCTTTGGCTCTGCATAATGGGGGAATGTATTAAAGTCTGCTTCTTGAGAAATAACTGTGGCAGTTTTAATTTTTTATTCAAACATCTACAACTCTTGATTTAGGTTGGGTTTTTTTTGCAGAGAATAGCTGCTATAAGGTTCGTGTAGCACTTCCAGTGTACAGCAGGTGCAAAATCTGGAGATGAAGAGGGTGTGAATTCCAACCCAAAAAACCACTGCAGTACAATACATGTGGAAAGAATATGTATGAAAGTAATAGATAGAAATGCACAGATAAAATTTAGTATCCATTTCAAGCAACTGCTTTTCCATGCTCATCTTCTCCAAATTAGGAAAAAATAAGCATTATAATAAAATTGTTGGAATTCATATTCTGTGTCAGTTTAGATGTCCATGTACTCACAGCGGCTAACCTGAACTAGCAAATGTGTGCTTGCATCACCCTGTGCTGTCAATAGCATCATTTTTATTATCAGTGAGGCCCTGACACAGGTTGCCCAGAGAAGCTGTGGCTGCACCATCCCTGGAAGTGTCCAAGGCCAGGTTGGACGGGGCTTGGAGCAGCCTGGGGTCGTGGAAGGTGTCCCTGCTCATGGCAGCGGGTGGGACTGGATGGGCTTTAAGGTCCCTTCCAACCCAAGCCATTCTGGGATTCTCTGAGTATAGCAAACATCCCATCTGCTCCATGAAGATCCCATTGAAAAAGGTGCTGAAACCTGAGTACCCACATTATTTTCTGCAGTGGAGTTAAGTATCTTAAACAGACAACTGAACACATGAAGCTAAGCACACATTAATTTTCTCCGTCATGGCAGGATCTTAGTGCAGTTCCCATTGTTTTAGGCATTGGACATACTGATAAAGAGAGTATGCTTAATCTGCCTTGTATGTTTTTCACTTTAAATTCTGTCAACATTCAGTGTCTATTTTATATTTGAGGTAATATTTCACACATACATGTGTGTACATACTGCTTTGCATTGATTCATGTGAATGGCGCATAAATAACAACTGTCAAGAGAGGGAAAAAAAAATCAGACATTTAAAAAATCTTTGTGATCACAGATATTTAATCTTTTGTAAAAGCATTACTTTATTCTGTTTATGAAAATATTATATCATATTGAAGGTTCGTGGTTATAAATGTATGCCATAAGTGAATTTCAAACAGCAGTGCTTGAAGTGAAGAATGATTTAGTCCCATTATAGGATTAAACAAACATTATCAGTCAAATGAACA
Source organism: Amblyornis subalaris (assembly GCA_018881555.1). Taxonomy (NCBI): domain Eukaryota; kingdom Metazoa; phylum Chordata; class Aves; order Passeriformes; family Ptilonorhynchidae; genus Amblyornis; species Amblyornis subalaris. The sequence continues at coordinate 616,652 of JACAXG010000195.1, forward strand.
GAATTTGTATTTACAATTTGGTTTATTTTGTTGTTCAGATATAGCCAGGATAGGAAAATGAAAAGAGACTCAGCCAAAGAATGCTCTGTGAAACTGAAGTGAAGGAAATCAAACTGAGTCATTGACTTTTGGGTTTTTTTCATAGTTTTCATAGAGAACTCACCTAATGAGTCAGAGAGCTTAACCATGTCTCAGGTGCCAAGCCTTCATCAAAGAAGAGGGATCTACCAGAAAGGTCATTGGCTAAATTGAGTTTTTGGGTTGTGGGCTGCTTGCTGTTGCTCTTTGCAGCCTGAACTTTGCAAATCTTGCCTTGAGCAGCAGTTTGCAATTCCTATAAACTGTTTATGAGTGTGCTTAAATGTCAGCCTTCCCAGGAAACCGCGTGGGCACGTGTGGGTGTGTGAGGGCAGGCGTGGCAGGAAAATCCTTGCACTGACAAGAAGGGCTTTGGTCAACAGTTTTCATCGGCTCTTGTGTTTTCACAAAGCTGTTTTTATAAAGAAGCAGTCTGTTCAACTTTCTCAGTGCCTCTGGGTAAGCTTTCGAGGATGAACATCTTCTCTGCATCCAACAGTGCTTTAAAACACAGATGAGAACTCAAGAAGTGGGAGTGTGGTCTGTACTCTTCCACAACAGCCTCCTTTCAAATCGTGGCTGAGCGTTCCTGAGAAACTCCTTTTCCTCTTAGTTCTCACTTCTGAGGAATTTAAGTATTTGATTCCGTGAAACAACACATTCAACGTCTGCTGACAGAAGAAAAACGCTGTCAGATGTTCATTTCTGGGTAGCTGAGTTCCAAAAAACGGAGAGCCAGTAACACAAAACGAGCCAAACAATCTTCACAGGTTTATCTACCAAGGTCGCACCTCCTCTCCCTTTCAAAAGTCGAAACAATCTGTACATAACTCGGACTCAATTTTGACAGAGAAACTGCCTTTCCAGGCAGCTGCTCCTGAAGAAATTGGGAGTTAACCAGCTCTTTACAGGTCAAAGCCGGGGCTGATGGGCTGAGCACTGGGAATACAGCGCTTGCCTGCTGCAGTGGCGTGTTGCTCCCACTCTGCTGTATGAAGACAGACACAGCACACCACATTTCCGCCCCCAGAGCACTCACCTGCAGCCTCCAAGGTCTCATAAGAAATAACAGCAGGGAAGCACTCAAGAAAGGAATAGAAAAAGGGACAAAAAAAAAAAAAAAAAATCACATTAATCACATTCTCCTCTTCTTCCTTAGCACAGCACAGGAGAAGCTGAAAGTCAGGCTCACTCTGTGAAAGGTGTGAGTAATGCCCCACAAAACAGCCATGGCAAAGGAAGGGAAATTGAAATATCATATCACAAATTTAATCACTGAATTCTAGAAATCATTTGAATACTTCATTCTCTGTGAGACTCTGCCCCCGATCGTTATCCCAACAATAGATGATGCTGAAAACTTATTTCTTCAATATGAAATAGAAGAGGTTCCTGAACCTGTAACTACTTTTCTGCACTTAGCTGGAGTATGATTAAATCTTTATGCTCTGTTAAACAGTGTACAAGTCACTTCATGTCTTTTAAGGGATCTCTACAATAGAAAAGGTATCAAAGAGATTGAACTGCATGGTTGGAAAGTAATGTACAAAAATGAATCTATCTTTCTGGTGTATTAAACTATTGGCAATGAAAACATAAATGCAATTAATTATCCGCATTATATTAAATAAACTATCAAAATTATGCATATATTTAAAGTGTGAAAATCTTACCAAATTTGTACATAAATTCATATTTGTTGTATATAATTTTGTATGCAAAAGCAGTTGCTGCTGTACATACGTGGTTTTGTACTAATTTCTGTTGATGGCATAATTTCAGTTTCCCCTTTTCTCAGTCAACCTTATTTTGAAACACAAACTACTGAGAACAGAAATTGCTTATCATCAATACGCTAAATTAAATTTAAAGCACATCAGGCAGTACTGTTCCTATCACCCTTTTCCCAATTCCTTTCAAATATAAATTTACATCTTTGACAAAGCTGACAAAAGGTGACATTAGCAATCTAGGATGGCAGATGTTTGTTAAAAATCTGATAGTGGTGCCTTTTAGTGATTGTTATTTATCACTAATTTATGATTCTCTCCAGCATTCCTGACAGCCAGTTAGGGAAAGCAACTATTCCTCCATTCTTTATGAAGAGCTACTCCTGCAGGATATATGAAGTTGTTTCTTCAGCAACATTCTTATGTTTTCAGCTAATAATCTTACATGTCATGGATGTTTTTACTAACATCGCAAATCTGATCATATTTCTATGACCAAATGCTAAACTCACACTGCCTAGACATCAATATCCCTATTTAGACTAGCTGCTTCCATTATTCAACTTTTGTTTTTTCATTATAAACACAGACCTGTTAACAAGTGTGCCTTGCTTGTGAGGCTAAGAAGTGAAAAGAGCAAGAAGTAGCTGTGACAGAAGTAATTAATTTGAGGCATAACAATGACAGTCTCACACAAAATGTTTGGACACACACAAAGTGACTGGATGTTTCACTGAATTTATCCGAAGGCTGCTGTTGTGTCATTGCTGAAAACTCACACTTTTCTCTTTTCAAAATATTTTCTCTGTAAAATCCAGCTGAATAAATTAGGGTATTTCGAAGATGATCTCAGGTTTTGGTCCTATTACAGAATCCCTGAGGTTGGAAAAGCCCTCCCAGACCATCCAGTCCAAACTGTGCCCATCCCCACCTTGTCCCCAGCCCAGAGCACTGAGCGCCACCTCCAGCCCTTCCTGGGACACCTCCAGGGATGGACACTCCAAACCTCCCTGGGCAGCCCCTTCCAAAGCCTAACCACCTTTTCCATGGAGAAATTCCTGCTGATGTCCACCCTGAGCCTCCCCTGGCACAGCTTGAGGCCCTTCCCTCTCCTCCTGTCCCTGTTCCCTGGGAGCAGAGCCCGACCCACCCTGGCTGCCCCCTCCTGTCAGGGAGTTGTGCAGAGCCAGAAGGTCCCCCCTGAGCTTCCTTTTCTCCAGGCTGAGCCCCTTTCCCAGCTCCCTCAGCTCCTCTTGGTGCTCCGGAGCCTTCCCCAGCTCTGTTCCCAACTCCGTTCTGCAGCTCTGAATCAAATAAAAGCCCTTTTCCTGTTTGAAAACTGTGCTTGATAAGTCAGATTCAAAATTTATCTGAAGCTGAATTTCCATTAGAATGGCAGAGTATATGGGGCTGCATATTACTTATGTCAGGCAATTCATAACAAACCGAACAATGCAAAAGATTTCTTTTTTTATTGTAAGTCGCACGTGTAATCCAGCTAAGATAAATGATTGTGTTTAGCTCAATGGATTCCTTGGCTCCGGCTCACCAGGACTGCCAAGACTATTTATTGCAGCAGTTTAAAATATTATCCATTTTATAGTCTTCTAAATCATTTTCTTATCAGAAGATGGTCTCTGAATTGGAAAAAAATATTGCAGTTGTGTAGTTCATGAAAATGTCATTAGAAAAGGCAGAGGATGGTGAAACCAGGAGCAGGAATGCTACAGAACAATCCTCAAACTAACAAGTGTGTAGACCCTGTATGATAGATATTCACTGATGATGATAACTGACAGTTCCCCACAAATTCAGAGGGGATCAAGGGTGATCAGCAGTGATTGTAGTGGTTTTACTTACCCTACAAAGCTTACAGTCCCTAAAATAGAGTTATTTTCCTTTTTGTCACTGAAGAAGATTCCCAATAAACAGTTTTCCTCAGCAAAAATCGTTTACATGGCAAGGAATATGTGGGATAGGTGTTTCTATTGAACCACTAATTAGAGGGTTCAGTTCATTATGAATGAAATTGTTAATTGTGTATCAGTTTCAATAACCAAGAATGTCCAATAGCATTTTAACATTATGATTAAAAAGATAGTAGAAAATGGGAGTGGTGGTGCAAGTGTAAAAAATGCTGCAATTTTTTAAAACTTGACACACACAAAAAAATCAGCTTTTTAATTTTCCTAGTTTGCTGCAATCTGCTGGTGGTTTTAGTAAGCTCTGTTCTAGCGGTCTCAAGCAAAAAAAATTTCATTTTTTTAATCAGTTTCTTTTCGTATGTACTCAGTGCTTGATCCACCACTATTTGTTTTGGAATTACACAGAAAAATTAAAATTTTATACAATCAGTTTTCATTTCACATGAAAATAATTGTACTGAGTCTTTCAGGAGAAGAAAAAAACCCTGCAAAATTCAGCCGGTTGTTCATTAACAGAACAACATACTTTTTCCTCTAATAATGAAATCTCATTTAAAAAGTGTATATTTCACATCTCAGAAGTAAATATAAATATGCTAATTATTCTTTTTAATCCCATGACTTCACAGGAGCTTTTACATTGTGAAATCAGCTTAAATATGTCAGATTCTAACACCTGATAAAGTCTGTTTCCATTCAGTAGCTAAAGCAACCTGATTTATAGCAAATTGAATATTAAAATAGGGTGAAATACTGGGGTTTTTTGGGTTTTTTTTAAGACTACTGCACAGCTTTGTTTTTAGAACTATTAAATCAGTAAACATAGATGCTGGTAAAAAAATTCATTTTTTCATACTTTGAAGTACAAGGCAGCAACACAGAAAAAGAACAAGCATAAAGAGACAAGTTCAAAGTCAATCCACAGCAACTTCAAATTTGAAATCTCTGAACAGATCAAAATAGAATATTCAAAAAATATATTGTGCAAAGCTAATTATTTACTCCAAGTGCAGAATTCCCCTCTTTCCTCCAGTATGTGACCCATCCTCCCCTGCACACTAAATTGAGAGAAGCTGAAAAAACATAGAGTAGCACCTCTATTCCGAATTGGTTCAAATCGAGCTTTTCTGTAGTTTTGCTTATGTAAAAGTATTTAATAGACTTCCTTATCTTTTAATGCTCTTCAAAAACAAATTTAGTTTTCTGCAAAGGTGTGAGAATTTTTTCTAGTAAGTGTTCAATTCGTGGTTGAATTGCCTTAGATTTATAACCCATTTTTACCAACTGTGAGACAAGAAACATAGTGTTTGGGGCTTGTGTATTTTCATTTTTCACTCTCAGCTCATTTTTACTTTTGATACAAGTGCATATATCTTTCTCCTAAACACTAGTCCTAGAGATTCTGCAGGAAGTCTGACAGTTAAATCATTGAGTTACCTGGAATGTGATGACACTGAAGGCCAATTATCCTTCATGTACATTTGTCGAACTCATTAGCTTTCTAAACAACTTTCCAATTGTCCTGATGAGACTAGAATAAAAGATTTGTCTGGTGAGAGTAAAAGATTTGCACTTATTTTATCAGAAAAATACACGGAAAAGGGGCAGAATAAAAAAAAATTTCCTTTAGAAAGCAAGTGTTTCCATGGCTTAGGATGTCTCTGAGGGTGTTGTAAAGGCCTTGGAGCCTCTGCGGGTGCCAGGATCAATTCTTGTGGGCTCTGAAAGTACCAAAGAGGAGCTGTTGCCCACAAAACATGGCAGTGTTCCTAATCTGAAAATAGAAAAGCAGAGGTATGATATGCCCAACCCGCTGCACCCTCCTCGGTGAGACGAATTTTAATGAATATCACCACACGACCACCGCAGCCCCGAGGAAGGCCCCAGTGAACGTCAGTGGCAGAGGCACAGGACTGTGCTCACACATTCCCCTCCAGGTGCCTTTTTTAGTCTTAAATTGTACTCACGGAATCACAGGATCATTCAGGTTGGAAAAGACCTCCAGGATCATCCAGCCCAGCCTTTGAATAAGTTACTGTCAGTGTGAAGGACCAGATTCAGCTGGAAGAAAATGGAAAGCTTTTAGGCTCTGAATACCGATTGGAAACACCAGTTTCCGCCTTCCTCATGACCTTTTCTTCTTTTCTCCAGAGTGGCTGGCCATCAGTGATATTTCCTAACATTAGAATCACAGAATCATCTAGGTTGGAAAAGACCTCCAACACCACCCTGTGACCCATCCCCACCTTGTCCCCAGCCCAGAGCACTGAGTGCCACCTCCAGCCCTTCCTGGGACACCTCCAGGGATGGGCACTCCAAACCTCCCTGGGCAGCCCCTGCCAAGCCCTGATCACCCTTTCCATGGAGAAATTCCTCCTGGTGTCCAGCCTGACCCTCCCGTGGCACAGCCTGAGGCCGTTCCCGTCCCTGTTCCCTGGGAGCAGAGCCTGACCCTCCCTGGCTGTCCCCTCCTGTCAGGAGTTGTGCAGAGCCAGAAGGTCCCCCCTGAGCTTCCTTTTCTCCAGGCTGAGCCCCTTTCCCAGCTCCCTCAACTGCTCCTGGTGCTCCAGACCCTTCCCCAGCTCTGTTCCCTTCCTTGGTCATGCTCAGCCCCTCCATGTCCTTCTTGTGATGAGGGGCCCAGAACTGCTCCCAGGGCTGGAGGTCCCCCAGCAGTGCCCAGCACAGGGATGGTCACTGCCCTGGTCCTGCTGGCCACTCTGTTGCTGATCCACACCAGAGGCCACTGGTCCCTTGCCCATCTGGGCACCCCCAGGGTGTCATGTCCAGCTGCTGTCACCAGCACTCCCAGGGCCTTTCCCACCTTTCCAGCCCCTCTGCCCCAGCCTGGAGAATTCCCTGGGTTTGTTGTGTCCTCATCACTGTCTTTTTCCAAAAGAAGCCATTTCCCCTGTTCATGTAGCTTTTTCTGCTTGTGCAATGTCTTTCCAACCTCTCCAACCTGCTGTAGGGCAGAAGGAACGGCGAGTAACACGTGGCCAAAATGTGTCCTGAACTGTTTTCATCACAGCTTAAAGAAGATGTTGAACACACAACACACATCAGGTGTTCAACATTCATAGCAGGCTGCTATAGTGTGGTTTTGGATTTATTTTTTGTTCTGGGTTGATTTTTTTGGGTTGTTTTTTGTTTTTTTTTTGTTTGTTTCTTTATTTTTTTTTTTGTCTTTTTTGGTTTGGTTTTGTTATTGATTTTTTTGACCTTTGGTTCTATTTTGTTTTTAACATGAAAAATGTAGTTTTGAAGTCAAATTCTTTTATAAAAGTAGCCATAGCAATACAAAGGGCTATGAAAGGAAAGGTTTTTGTTTTGTTGTGTTTAAAATCACAGATAAAGCTGTTTCTCAAGCCTTTTCCACTCTCCCCCTTACCATCCAGAAATGATATACAGATGACAAGCACTTATATTGTAAAGACAGCAATCAGAACTGAAATCTTCTAGATAACCCATTGCAAAGCTCTTTCACCTGAAAATAGGAGTCACCTGCTATTAAAATAAATAAATAAATAAATAAATAAATAAATAAATAAATAAAATCAGAGCTTAACTTTTAGATCCTAGTGTTTGATATATAAAATGGAAAGCTACAGGCAGAAAGGAGGAGAAATCCTCTGTAAAGTGCAATTCTGATCTGCAGTCATTTAGAGGCAGCAAATGTGAACCCCCTACTGTGATGTTTTTAGGGAGATGCATCTTTAGGGTAGAAAAAAAAAAAATCTTCAAGAACCACCTCTGAGTGATATAACTAATCACCACATCGTGCTGGAACGAGCTGAATGTAAGTGCCATGCCGGCAGCACTCTGATTGCATTGCCTCTGCCCTTACCTAGGTAACAGATGTCATTTTATGTCAGCAGGAGACTTTTCCACATCCTCTGGCCTGTTTACCAGTTCCAAACTACATGTTGCCACTGGGCAAGGCAAACATTTGGTGAGCTTGCAGTGCTGGAGCTCTGATTTCTCAGTCGCTAGGGCTTCATAATGATTCAGCTGGGATGTGGTCAGATGTGTAATAGCACTGAGATATACAAAAAACCTAATCAAAATGAAAGTATTAAAAAGCAGACAGGAAAGGGGAAGTCTGAGTGCCTCCAAGTTTTTGTTTCCATATCGAGTAGCATCATTCTGACTAGAAAATTAATAATTGTTCCTCTTGATGTGTACTGGGAATATGAATGTCAGCCTGCATTCAGGAGCCAATATTATTAATATTTCTTGTATACTCACACAAAATGTTGTTATCATTTCTCAGGATGCAAATACATTTGATGTGTGACTCTTTCCTCATGGGTTACTGACTGCAGTAATGCTTTGTGGGGATGTTAGACATCTCCCTGTTCAGTTCATCCAATGCTCAGCTGCTCAGTTATTGGCAAAACATGAACTAAATAGCCCCAAATTGCTATATTATCTCTCCCCTGACTGTCAGTTTATCACAGGATGGATTTTTCCTGCAGGCAGCTCTCCTCAGGGGCATTCTGCTGAGCATGAGGGGTGTGTGATGCCATTTAGCCATGTGTTACTCCTGGGTGGTTGGGTCCTCTGCACAAGGACGAGAAAATCGGAGGCTACCCCATCACACTGAGACACTTCAGCAGAAAATTGTTTAGTCTTTGCTGGGCTGGTTTCAGTTTATGTGACATGTGTCGTGGATTGACTTGCTTTAATTGTTTGCTGTGGATGTGGGACAGGTTTATCCTCCCTGCAAGGCAATCCTTGCCAAATTCATTTGACTGGCAGAGTTTTAAGACAGATAAATAAATGATCCTTTTCCCAGTTTCCTCTGAAGCACATGTTTTTATTGCCAGTTTCTTGGTTTCTTTTGCTTTCTTCCTAACAGCTGGGTGTTCAGGGACTCTCCGAACCTTTCAATCCGGCATGACATCCTTCTTTTGCCCTTGACCCATATGCAGCACATGCTCTAAGGGCTGTATTCAACACCTTCTTTTTTTTGCTCCCCTCTCCTTTCTTCAGACTTTGATCCTCTCCAATTTTTTTGGGACGCTCATGCATTGAATACAAGCATAAATTATAAATTAAACGCTAATTACAAGTCAATTACGCTTTGAATTTATTTATACAGGTATTAAGAAGCCTAGAAAAGCCATGGTTGTTGCAATGTCTCCTCCCTCCTCCATGTCCCATCATGGAGCTCTTCAAAGAACATAATGGTATAAACCACAAAAACAAGAGTTACGTGAAACAGAGAAGTTGAAAAAACAGAGAAAAAGCTGAATTTCAGGGCTGTTTGCTTTTTTTATTGCTGAAGGAATAGGTGATGCCTAAAATGACCATTTGAGAGCCTGACTTTTTTTCCTGGTTCCAGTCAGAGTTACAAACTGCAATAATTGGAGTTTCCTGCCACCTGACTGATTTCCCCGTGTTCTGCTGGAGGCATAGGCAAACCCATCTGTATGTGGCACTGTAATTTTCAAATTATTTAATTTATTAGATTAGGCTATTGCAGTGCGATCTGATTACTATTTCAGTTTGTAACCACTTCAAAAAAAAAAGAAAAAGTGTCAAACATGATTTTTTAAAAACAGTCATTCCTACAGGCAGAATGCTTTTTTTTCTCCATAGCTAATACTATCTTCCAATTTTCTTTGCCTACAAAAGCAATTGTCTATATACCTTTAATATTTTGAGATATTTTGTATACTTTCTTCCAAGATTTTAGCTAAGTTCTGTCATAAATCTCACCTGCCTACATCCAAACAGAAACAGTGTCAGGAGGAGAAGCTCATATTCACCAGATCCATGTTGGATTCAATATGTTATATTTTCCTCTAACAATTCCAGTAAATACTTTTTGAAAAGTTAGTAAGTAAATAACTGTTCTCCAAAAATCAGCATACCCAGACCTGATGTAACAGATCAGATTTCACATTCTGCAAGACCTTTTTTTTTTCCCTACCCAATCCAGGAAGAAACAACCTATTTCTAGACAACTTTCTGAAATCAGCAATACCTGTGTTTGGAAACACTCAACTTCCAGTGAATTTAAAAATTTCATACTTGCTTTAATAAAATAGAATATGAGTACATTTTCCTATCATGAAAATATTGATAAACCTTCTCTTAATTCATTTAGTAACAAAAAATAAACAAGATGCATTGTTGAGTGTCCTAGAGAATATAAAGTATCTCCAGTGACACAATATTTTGACCATACCCTTGTTTTTTACTTTCTTTATAGAAACAGGCAACTTTGGACTCTCAGGAAGAAAAAAACCCCTTGACTGCACTCAGGTTAAGTTTTTAGATTAAAGAGTGGTCTGACTGTTCATCCTGAATCTTGTTCTCACTGTGAATTATGTGACAGCATTGTGTCAGAACCAAGATATTTTAATAATTTAGAAGTTTTAGAATACATCACTTTCTCACTTTGCTAATTATAAATTCCTGAATCCTAGTTAGTGTTGTGAGAAGGGTGAGGAAGGGTCAAGCTTGTCAAGACTGTGAAGAAGGGACAAGAGTTTTTCAATAAAATGTGAGAAATAAAATGTTTTAATGCTGTTAATATTATTAAAATAAGATTCTTTATCCATTGGACTTGCAATGAACAATGAACAGCTTTGTTAATTTACAGACTTATTTCAGATTTTAAATCACATGTGGTACAACCAGAACTTGAATTCCTTTCATTTATATTTCATTAAAAGTTAAATGCAATAAAGACACTTAGACTTTTGGATATTTTTAATGACATTTTAAAATAAACATTTTAATTTGCTACGCCAACATATCCATCATTGAAATCTTACTGCCACATTCTGCCACTACAGAACTACATTCTGCCATTACATAAATATTAATGTTGTACCCTACACGTAGCTATTGACAGCAGGGTTTTACTAATGATCTATTAAACACTTCCACCAAAGTAACAGCTAGAAATACACTTAAGACAGCACATGAAATACCACTACACACTTAAAATAATGAGCATTTATACTCATAATATATTACATAATATAATGAAGTTAAAACCAGCTGTTTTAGCAAGCCTTTTGTAATCACTGACCACAGCTGATGATACACATTCTCTTCTCCTAAACACCTGAAACAGGTAAGATAAGACTCTGTAGCACTTTGTAGTCTAAATTACATTATGTAAACTGTCCATTTACATCTTCATGTAATTCTGAAATGAGTATGAGTTAGACAAACAGTGATTTGCATTTCCTGTGACATTTTGAAGTGTTTAAATACTCACAGATCAACAGTAGTTGGTACCATCAGCAATTATTTTTATGTAAATATGGCCTGAAAATTTCAGATTCATCCCACAACAACAAATTGGAGAAATTATAAGCAGAAAACGTAGGTCATTTGGTCAAGTTCTTCCTCATTCACTCTTTTCATCATTCTCTGTTGCAGATAGGCCACTGCTGTGTCTGCCTGTTCAAAAACAATTTGAAGCATGAACTCCTCAGGTTTCCATCCTGTCTGTGTAACCCACAGCAGCACCAACCAAAATTTCATCGAAAATAAGCTGATTCTGCAGGAGAATATCACCATGAGGGCAGCAGTGGGATGGTTCAGCCTGCAGAGGAGAAGCCTTGGGGTGACCTCACTGTGGGTCTTGCAGGGCCTGAAGGAGCCACAGGAAAGATGGAGAGAGACTCTTGACAAGGGATGGAGGGACAGGACACAGGGAATGGCTCCAACTGCCAGAGGGCAGGGTCAGATGGGATATTGGGAAGGAATTGTTCCCTGTGAGGGTGGGGAAGCCCTGGCACAGGTTGCCCAGAGAAGCTGTGGCTGCCCCTGGGTCCCTGGTAGTGTCCAAGGCCAGGCTGGATGGGGCTTGGAGCAACCTGGGATAGTGGAAGGTGTCCCTGCCCACGGCAGGGGGTGGGACTGGAGGAGTCTCAAAATCTCTTCCAACCTAATCTGTTCTCTGATTCTTTAATTCTGTGGTTTTTATCAAAGGATCCCAATCCTAGTAGCTCCTTTTCTATTGTCCTTTAGTGATATTTTAGCACCTTTAGTGATATTTTAGCAACAGCAGAATCCTTCTTTGCCAGCACCTGGTACAGCTGCTGTGTTCTCTACCACTTTCCAGGTGTCTGAGAGAAGTGCCTCTATTCACCAGCCAAAACACACTGCAGCGAACCTAAAAACTCCTTCCAAATGAATGCTTTTCCTCTTTCATTGATAATGAAAATACGGATGTATTAGGAAACTTGTAAAATTTACATGCTTAAGCATGGGGCAGTTCTAAATGCCTGCTTTTATTCCCCTTTGAGACATCTGAAATACTTGCATATATGTATATATATACACAAAAATATATATTTTTATATATATATATATATGAAATATGTTTCCAAATGTAATCTGTATTCCAGAATATTTATTTTGAAATAAATTTGAAATCACACACATACGTATAAGCTCGCACACCCACAAAAACACCTGCAGACTGGCACAAAATAATTTTACTTGAAGCAGTATGAGGGCCTTTAGCTTAGGATGTTGGTTTGTCTAAATGCTGGCAGAGCTAGATGTGACCAGCTTTGCAGTCAGTACATAAAAGTGCATCTTTCAATCAGTTCAAGCTGCAGAAAGCGAGGATGAATGACTTGAAAAACATGGGTTCCAAAGCGCTTTTAATTGTCAAGGGAAACACAGGCAGACATGGCCTTCTAGAGACCACACACTTTCCTGTGGCTTGTTCAAGCATGCAAATAAATATATTTAAATTGTTTTATTTTCTTTTTTTTTTAAAAAAAAGGAAGATGTAAAGAAATAAAAAGTTGTGTTGAATGCCCCTTGCCAAATCCATAACAGACACGAGAAGCAGGAGGACACTTTCAAAGCAGCGTGCAAGTCTATCAGCGCACAGCACTCCCTTGTCTCAGTCTCAACACACCACTTTGAAAGATTTCCCAAAGGTTTTGTCTGGTGTTTTCTTATTCCTAAAAAAGCACTGAGCTTTCATGGCAGACATGAAAGGGGAAAAAAAAAACAACAGCAAAGACTGAAAGAAAATGGTGTGTGCAAAATGCGACAACGAGCAAAGTGCCTCTGGCTGGACAAACAGATTTTGGTGCGGGAAAGAAAAAAAAAATAAATACCTGGTGAGTATTTTGTTCCCTTGAGCAACCTGACCTCCTCCTAGGCCAAGCTGACCCGCTGAGTGGATGAGGGAAAGACTGTGGATGGTGTCTGCCTGGCCTTGAGGATTACAGGAGGGACTTGGACACTGTGTTCCCACAGTTTTGTCCTGGAGGAACGGTCTGCTCATGGCTTGGATAGCTCTGCTCTTCCCCTGGTTAAAACACTGCCTGGATGGATGGTCCCAAAGTGGTGACTGGAATTTGGGTCAGCAGTGGTGGTCCCCAGGGCTCAGTATAGGCTCACATTTTATTTAATATCCTTATTGAGGATCTGGACAGGCTGGATCGATGGGGTGAGGCCAATTGTGTGAGGTAAAACCAGGCTGGGTGCCAGGTCCCGCCCTTGGGTCACAACAACCCCAGGGAATTCTCCAGGCTGGGACAGAGGGTCTGGAAAGCTGGAAAAGGCCCTGGGGGTGCTGGTGGCAGCAGCTGGACATGACACCCTGGGGGTGCCCAGGTGGGCAAGGGACCAATGGCCCCTGGGCTGTCCCAGCCATGGGGTGGCAGCAGGACCAGGGCAGTCACCATCCCTGTGCTGGGCACTGCTGAGTGACCTCCAGTCCTGGGGGCAGCTCTGGGCCCCTCATGATATTGAGGGGCTGGAGCATGTCCAGGGAAGGGAACAGGTCTGGGGAAGGGTTTGGAGCCCCAGGAGCAGTTGAGGGAGCCGGGGGGGCTCAGCCTGGAGAAAAGGAGGCTCAGGGGGGACCTTCTGGCTCTGCACAAGGAGGGGGAAGCCAGGGAGGGTCAGGCTCTGCTCCCAGGGAACAGGGACAGGACAAGGGGAAATAATCTCAATATGCACCAGGAGAGGTTTAGGTTTGGTATCAGGAAAAATTCCTTCAGTGAAGGGTTGTAGAGCCCTAGCACAGGCTCTCTGGGGAGGTGGTGGAGCCCCTATCCATGGATGGATTTAGAAACCGTGTCCATGTGACACTTGGGGACATGGGTCAGTGGCGGCCTTGGCAGTATTGGGTTAATGGTTGAACTCAATGATCTTAGAGGTCATTTGCTACCTAATTTTATGATTCTTTGATCAGCTGAAAAAGTTTGGAGCTTAGCCTGTCGTTAACAGCTTCTCCAGAAGGTCCTGTCTTCTGTAGACACAGGACAATTTTACAGGAAATAAAGAGGGGTAAGAGGGGTTTTCCTCTTGTAGCTGCTGAGCACAACATTTCAAGGCAGCAATATAAGTAATGAAGAAGCTCAAGGGCTCCAGGAAGACCTACCAGTGCTGCGGAAGGCCTCCACATCTCATAGGATGTGCTTGACATTCCCTCCTGTCAGTCACCAGCCCAGAGATTTCTCAGCAACAGAAACGTTATTGTTTGGCATAGAATGAAAATAACACTTCTGAAAGGAATGTGATTTATTCCACTTTTGAAAAGAAGCAAGACCCTTGACCAAATGCTCCCTGAACCAACATCCACACTGCTTGCTGCAAAATAAAAAAAAAAAAGCAGAAAAGCTCTCAGGTTTAGTTTCAGAGGTAAATCACTAACTGCAGTATGATATTTATGGCCTAAATATAGAAAGAGGAGTAAAAATGCAGAATGAATATGGTCCTCCTTAAATGGGTGAAAATTATTGTTTTCATAACTCTCCATCACAAATTTAAACATGAAGTAATACTTTTCTTCAACAAGCAACAGGTTTATAACTGCATTCTTTTTAAAAATCCTGAATTTTGTCATAGTACCCTGCTCATAAGTGAAATTCTAGGGAACTACTCCAAAAAATTACATTATCATGTGAAAGATTCATGACATAAAATGGTTCTTCAGCAGGGATTTATATTTCTTAAGTCTGTAGGATATAATGAAAATATTTTATATTGCTGATAAAAACACATGAAAACTTACTGAAAAAATGAAGAAAAAGGTCAGAGTAAAACAAACTTGTTCTGTTTTTAGCTGCTTTCTGCTGTTCTTGCTTATCTTGATAATTTACATTTTGCATTTTGTAGGTGAATTGTAAGTTCTGAGGATAACTCAGGATTAATTTTTGTGAAAACCTTTAAAAATTTTATTTCGTTGTCTCAATTTCATGTGTAAGTTCAGACTTCAGTGAAAAGCCATGCAAGATTGCATTAAAATATCCAAAAACCTGTGTAAGCACAATTTTTAATGTCTTAAGGTCACAAAAGAGCTGTGAAATGATACGTTAATCTGAAACTGAAATTTTTAAATAGTAGATCACCCCTATTTTCAGTAGTCAAGATGGGGAGGAATAACACTCTGATTCACTGCAGTGAGTATTGGTTTCTATAAAGCTGTATCTATCAGAAGAAGAAATAGAGAAGTGTGAATACTCTCCAGTTGCTTTTTAAGCCAAAAGAGGTATTTTATTGACTGTATTCCTTTTGCTGTTATCACCTTTTTTTTCACTGCAATTGGTAATCTAAGAATTCATTACAAACACTCTAACTCTGGTCAAACTCACTGCAATAATAGGCTGCCATAAAATAATACGTAATATAATAATTACAATTTTAATAGTTACTAGGATGTATACAAAAACTGTCATATGCATTTTTATTAGCTTATCACATTAATTTAGAACACTACTGCTTATGTAGCAATAGAGAGAGGTATTTGTGGTCATACAAGTTGAGAGCTTCTCAATCTCCTCAGAACTGTTCAATAGTTACCTGCTTTGGAGAAGAATGACAGCAGAGCAGTCCACAGCTGAGAAACGAGGCATGATTCTGCTAATTTACTCATTCCAGAAAATTTAGCCTGCACAAACTGCACCATTTGAATCAATTGTTACTTGTTAGTAAGGATCAGGAACCTGGACAAGTGTAATAAAACTAAACCTACACAGGGGCTATAAAACTTGACTTACAGGCAGCTTTTGTCAAAGTCACTTTATCAAGGAGGCTGAACATGGACTAGGAGTGGAAAAGTGTGTTATTTCCTAAAAGCTGAAGCATCAAACAAAAACTGATGTGTAGGACTTTTATGTTGCCTTTCAACCTCTTCATATTCCATCGAGTGAATCCTAGAATTACAGAATGGCTTGATTTGAAAGAGACATTCAAAGGCCATCGTGTCCAGCCCCCACAATGAGCAGGGATGTTTTCAACCAGGTCAGGATGCTCAGAGCCCTGTCCAACCTGATCTTGAATGTTTCCACAGATGTCGCACCCACCATCCCTCTGAACAACCTGTTCCAGTGTTTCACCAGCCTCATCTTAAAAAAATTCTTCCTTATATCTAGTTTTACTCTTCTCTCAGTTTAAAACTGCTATATCTTGCCCTGATACTACAGGCCCTGTTAAAAATTCTTTTTTATAAGCCCCCTTTAGGCACTGGAAGGGGCTCTAAGATCTCCCCAGAGCCTTCTTCTCTCCAGGCTGAACACCCCCAGCTCTCCCAGCCCTTCAAGCAATCATTAGTAGTTTAAAATCAGCTAAAATATTGTTCTGCAGATAAAGTAGTAAGAAGGGGTTTTTCTCTGAGACCTTAAAAAAGTCGTAAGATGGTTTCCACAGCAACTATGACATTACACACCAATATAATTTCAGGCCTTCTGAATTTATTTACTTATTTGTGCCTGCAGCTTTGCCTCTGGCAGAAACCTTTGCTACTGAGCTGAAGCTTATGATACATGTCATGCTTTTTTTCCACTGCCAAATCTAGATCTGACCAGCCAGCTTAAAAGGGAGAATTCTCATAGCTGAAAGAAGAGGGAGAAAAACTAAAAAAAAAAAAAAAAAACCAAAACCAACTTACTGTCAACTTGCATCTACAAGGAGATGGATGCAAAAGTGAATATCCATTTTTAAGAATATAGATTTTTTTAGCTTGCATGCTAGGCTTAGGGAAAATACACAGTGGCTTAGTTTAAACTTCCTGTACTGAATTGCTTGTTTTACATGCAAGGGAAGGGGGTTACAAAACAACTGCTTCAGGACCTGAGCTGTTCTGGAATGCAGAAAATACCGAAACAGCAGTATATGGCCAAAAAGAAAGGCTGAGGAGACTAGCTGCTGCAAATCTTGCTAAGGCCTGAAATGCCTGAGAAATAAATTCTGACTGTTTGCTCTGTCTTCTATGGAGATACATCTGCGTGGAATTGAATGAGGTAGAAGTTACAGATGATGCTTTTCAGTGGAAGGGTGATGTTTGTTGTTTCTCCTGAGGTCTTGAGATGAGGGGGAACGAGTCAGGGTGGAACCTTGGTTTCTCTGCATGAAGCTGTGTAAGGAAAACTTTGCTAAAAAGCAAAACCAGAACTCAACAGGGCGCTGAAGCCAGATTTGCACAGACATAAAGCTTAATCTTCCCTTCCCTTCCCAAACCTTCCCTTCCCAAACCTTCTGTTCTTTCTCTTCTCTTCTCTTCTCTTCTCTTCTCTTCTCTTCTCTTCTCTTCTCTTCTCTTCTCTTCTCTTCTCTTCTCTTCTCTTCTCTTCTCTTCTC
>JACAXG010000195.1:634047-689069 GCA_018881555.1 Amblyornis subalaris
CTTCTCCTCTCCTCTCCTCTCCTCTTCTCTTCTCTTCTCTTCTCTTCTCTTCTCTTCTCTTCTCTTCTCCTCTTCTCTTCTCTTCTCTCTTCTCTTCTCTTTTCTCTCTTCTCTTCTCTTCTTATAATGATAACAATACAGGTCTTCATGTAGATGATGAGAGACAATTCTGAATAGAATACATTGATCAGAAAGAAGAAGGCCAGAACAAATACTAAACCCTAGGCCTAGACAAAATGAACTTTTCCTAAAAAATATAGTTCCTCTATTCTTGTATTTTTATGTCTACCTACATGCTCGTCTCCCTCTCTACTCTTCGTTTCTGTTTGTAAACTTCAACTGGCGTTACTAGCAGAGTTCAGATGACACAAACTTGAGAATATACCTTTATCTTCAGCAATAAGATGCTGAAATGGTTTGCATAGATTCAGAAATACTCATTGTGACGGCGATATAACAACAGGGCAATCGACTCTGTGCAAGGCCTGCCCTGACAAACCGCAGATACTTGGCTATGACATGGTAGAACTTGGGAAATAAAAGTGGAAGATTTGAGGATATGATAGCCCAGATGAATCAAATAATAATACCTGTGTATTTAGTACTTTTAGCTTCGGAAAATGGGAAAAATCTCAACCAATAGTATATGAAAGTAATACAGTCAAGACTTTATTGAAGAAGAAGTCACGTGAGGTGGTTAGGATGAAATGATGTCCTGTGTTTTTGTTGAAGAGATAGCAATGAGGATTAGTGCTCCCGTCACTGCTATTCTTGATTTATCTTTAGATCTTCTGCCCTTCCCTTATCTGAGAGTCCTGAAGTATGATATATATTTTTAGACTTTACCCAAACGACACACCTTGGTTTGCCTCTCATTTTCTTCTAGGTGAGAGAAGAGAAAAGATTTAACTACTCAAAAAGTCAGGGTTAATTTATCTATTCATAGTGTCCATAAAAATGTTGATTGTCAGAATGTGAAGATTTTGTTCAAACTGTCCCATCAAAAGCCACTGCTTTTATTAGAAGGGGCTGTTTATTTGGGGATGGTTCCAGCACTTCTTCCTGAGTATTACAAGGACAACACACACTGAAAATGTTCCTACACATTTCTGTGGTAGTCAGAATTTCACTACTTCTTGTGGCATCAGCACCGCTGTACAAAGTCCAAAGAAAAACAGATTGAGCATCCTCTCTGCCTTTTCTTGTGGAATGCTCCTTAGAACTATCAAAGTGATTCAGGATGAGACGCTCTAGTTGAAATAATTTCTCTTGGATTCGTGGTTACTCACAACTGACGTTATGAGTCAGACTCTCTTTTCCCTTCCTGCTCCTCCCCGTAGCTGTTTGATAACTTTTAACCTTTTGAAAGTTCTTTCTGCCTCACAAAGTAGACCGAAGGAGTGCTCCAAATACTCGGGCGCTCGTAAAATAAAGGTGCACGAATCCAATATTGCACTTCGATATTCACTTCCCTGTTGTGAAATGTTAAGGTCAGAGCAATGCCAGAATTGATTTTTAACATGTCGATGCAGGTATGGAATTATAAATGCCTCTTTAACTGCATGTCAAATAAATTTTGAAGTATAGATTATGCACTTATAAACACACACATATTAGTAAGCAAGGTGCTTTATCGGGCAGAAGTTAAAATAACTAATTGTTTTTAAGCATTCAAAATAAATGCAAGTCCACAGGGTGAGGCTGAGTGTTAAGTACAGATTTAACTCCTTGATAAATGGTGACTTTGATGTGAATGGCACGCAAAATGGTTTCAGCCTCACAGGGAGCTTTAGTCCTGCAGTAATATCTGCAAAGATCTCATCAATATTGAGAGAAGGCAGGATTTAGGTAAACTTACTTTAAAACAAACTTCTCTCCCCTCTGCCCCAGTTCGTGGCCACAAACCTGTTTGGATCAATGGAGAATGGAGAAACATAAAATGAATCAGTA
This sequence comes from Amblyornis subalaris, assembly GCA_018881555.1. NCBI lineage: Eukaryota > Metazoa > Chordata > Aves > Passeriformes > Ptilonorhynchidae > Amblyornis > Amblyornis subalaris. The sequence continues at coordinate 635,998 of JACAXG010000195.1, forward strand.
AGGAACCTTACAAGGAGGTGGATCTAAAAAGAATCATTCTTAACTCTACAGAATGCTGTGGGCTGATGATGGAGAGTGGCATCTGAGACCAGTGACTCAAAATGGGGGTCTCATACATACCTGAGCAGTGATTTTATAAGGTCAAGACGCAAAGAAGGAATATTTTTGATCATTATGGCATAATCAGTACCAAAAAACCCCACTCCCAAACACAACCTTCCCACTTCAGAAAAGTTGTATCACTTTTTGTTCCGTTGACTTGTTCCACTCCCTCCAGCTCTAGTCTTAATTATTACTAACCAAGCCAGACATCCTTTGGAGACCTTAAGGTTTGGTCCTGCGACACTCGGGACTTAAGAGCACAGCTCCTCTCTCTGTGTCTCCCACATCTGAGCTGGGAAGTGGGATCTCTGTAAGTTGTCATTTCAGGGCAGTTGTGCCAGGCAAGAACTCTTTCAGGAAAAGGTTCCCAAATATCTGTACCCCAGCAAAGCACTTTAGAGTGCCTGCGGAATAAATTTATTGGATCAGTTTATCTTCACGGGAAGTGTCCAAACCCAGGTGCGCAGGAACAAAATCAAAGGAGAGTTCTTTTCCTTCTAGCTCTGAACCCTCTGTCCAGAAGTGATAAAATAGATGCATAAAACCAGAAAATCTCACTGAAGAGGAATTTCAGACAGTAAACTCACATGGAAGTATTTCCACATCTCTATTTTAGTCAAATGAAATTATACTCCTTCGGAACTCCTTAAAAATACAACAGTAAATGTGATTTTCTTGTCTAAATCCCTCCTTTTTTATTTAGTTAGCTATTTCTAACTAAAATGAAACACCTAAAATTAAACCATGTATCAGGAAACTGACTGAGAGCTGGACTAAAAAAAGTACATGTTGGCATTTTTTAAAATTTTTTGTCTCTTAATGACTGAAATTACTTCATCTTTCTGCCTCATACCGGTAGCATATGAGTACTGTGTTTTGCCGCAACAATTTTTTCTGGGAAAATTGCCTAATGTCTGTCACCATCTTCATCTGGATGATGTTCCTAGTCACCTGTATAACTCTCTGTTATTGGAGTTTCCCTGGCAGTATTGTGTATTTCTCTATATCCAGTACATATCTCTCCCTTGCCACCGTACAAACATGCTGGATTTTTGCCAGAATGAAGATGGAATTAAAACTCTTGGTAGTCTTAGACTGAAATTAACTGTAATCAATGTAATTATAGCAATTTCTGTGTGTTATTCTTCCATATGTTTGAACGAAATTACCTTATTATCACTTCTCTTTGGGGCACTTTTTTTTTTTTTAATAAAAAGAAAAGTAGTCCAATCATTTTTTTTGCAACAAACAAGAACCACAAAATATCTGTGGATAGCTTGTCCTTGCTTCAATTCCTTACAAAAATCTGTGTGATTGTATGATCCTATGATTCTGTGTTCCTAAGTGCCAAGAGAAAATTATTTGTAAAGATTAATTCAGCACTTCTGCCCCTGAAAAAGTATTTTTTTTCTTGCAGGACAGTACCAGGAAAAGTATAGTCATGAGATACAGAACAGTAAAGAAAAATGTACTATATTGATTCATATTGATGTTTCTATTGATACTGATACCTCACAAGTAACAAATAGAGATATAACCTGCACAGAGACTAGAGAGAAAAAAAGGAAATTATGACACCATACTCTGCCAGGTTGGACAACAGGTTCTAATAGATTATTTTATGCACCTACTAGGGAAAGGTAAAGTTAAAGAAAGTTGCTTGGCAGAAGGATAAAAACAGTACCAGAACCATGCTTGACACACCCCAAATCATGACATTTGGTAATCAATATGACAATAGATGTGGTTTCATGATGAATATTTAAGGAATATTTAGAGTAAGAAATAGGTCATGTTAAGAGAAAAAAAACTTGAGAAAATTGCAAAATTACATGTTAAGAGAGGGATACTTAATAATATATCTTTTTTGAGGGTTCCTGTTAACAATTAAGCAAAGTTTCTTATTATCTCAGGGTCACTGCAAATGTGTAGAAAACCTGAGAACCAACGGAAGTGCACTGCTCAGTGGTTCAAAAGAGGAAGAGAATAAAGCTGTTACACAGACACTTGTAGACTCCTAATTAATAAGTAAATGTGGGCGAATGCCAGGGCTGGGGATAAAACGTTCATAATATTCATCATATCAGACACACCCTGAGACCGATGGCTGAGTCCAGAAAAACACAGTGTATTATCCACATTTGTCTACTCTGAAGATAAAAGAACACTTTCATTATGTTTCCAGTTTTACAATGAGTGCAATTTTTTTGCCTTTTTTCTTTTTCTTTTTCTTTTGAGGTATAGAAATACACAGTACTTGAGGAAGAAAAGCTAATGTGTGGTTTCTGGAGAAAATGCCTCTCCAGGCCTACACACGACTTCTCAAATTAAATGTACAGTCTGAATCTACCCACTCCCATACAACTGAATTTCGTAGAATCCCAGGATGGTTTGGGTTGGAAGGGACCTTAAAGCCCATCCCATTCCACCCCATGCCATGGCAGGGACACCTTCCACTATCCCAGGCTGCTCCAAACCCCGTCCAACCTGGCCTCGGACACTTCCAGGGATGGGGCAGCCACAGCTTCTCTGGGCAACCTGTGCCAGGGCCTCCCCACCCTCACAGGGAACGATTCCTGAGATGAGGTATCCATCTTTTGCTAAAAATCATGCACAATATCTATCGATGGAAACAAAAGCTTTGGCTCTGTAATGTATTATTACCCAGCACTAGCAATATATTTAAAAGCATTAATCTCAGGACTAAAGCCTGAGATTTAAACACAGAAGAAAAACTCCATGGATGCACTGTGGATGAAGTCACACTTTGGGAGAAAAGGTTTTGTCTCCAGTGAAAAGAATAAAGTGGAAGCACAGTTGTTATCAAAAAAGTCATAAATTATGCTAAGAGTAGTGAGCCATTGAATACTCTGCTAAGATATAGCAATACTGTTATGACGCTGGGGCAAGGATGTTTTGCAGGTTTGCCATTCTGATCAGAGTCCTTTCAAAACACCACACATCTGGACAGCACCCTTATGCAGAGAGAACAGTACTGCAAGGGGGTGGTTAAGAAGTGGGATCCTTTTTGTCAGTCAGTTTGTAATGTGAATTTTGGGTAGAGCTACTCTACAGTGCACAGAGTTCCATTCTGAAAACACAGCTTTGAAATTCCAGTTTGATTGTTCACATGACTTCTGGAAATGGATTTGTTAGGCCCAGGTTGTCCAGGTCCTCATGAAATGTTGTCACAGGTGACTTGACTGCAGAAAAAAGGGAAATCAAGGGGTGAACTCGGGTCACTCGCTCCAAATTTGTGGCCTTTGGCACAAACACCACCTTCCCCCCCCCACGAAACAGTTATTGCCATTACTTAATAGGACTAGTTGCTATTGAATTAATTTGCCATATTAGAAAACACAAAGCCACTTACATATGTAAAAATAAGAGGATATGGAAGGAATATTTCCGCCTGCATGGTAATCTCTTCTGTGGCTGGCTGTGTCCTGCTAATCCAGAAATGTTTTCCTTAACAAGTTCCTTCAGAAAAATATTTGACCATATAAAATCAAATAACAACTGTGAATGCTTCTTAATAGCAGTTCAAGTCATGAGAAGTTTGGCCTTCTTAAGTACTCCATGGATTTTGTTTTGGGGTGTCACGTGGGTGTCATAAGACACAAACTGGTGAGTTAGTATAAAGAAGGTAAAGAGAGTTTTTCGGGAGTTTTCTAGAAATGTGTTAAAACTGTCAGAAAACGGAAAGATGTTCACAACTTCTTGACACCAGAATAACTACTGTCAAAGACAGAGAAAAGAAAAAAAAAAAAAAATGGAAAAACAAAAGAGAAATTACGATTCACTTAGTGCAGAAGGTCCAGTGAAAAATAAAAATTGGTAAATTATTAAGGGGCAAAGGGAGAAGCTGGGAGAAGCAGCAAAGCAACCCTCTCTGAAAACGGTGGCTTTTGTAACTGTGTGCAGACCTTCAGCTGCCTCCCAGACTGACAGAGCATTTAAAAGGGTTACAGCTCCTCTCCTCATCTGCCCTTTCCTCATTTGCCCTCTGCACACTACTGTCAAAAATCGTTGAGGGTTTCCACATGATGATTTCCATGGCTGGTTTATGACGTCTCTGAGGACAGAGTTTAATTGTTCTCACCAAACGACCTCAGCACTTCCAACTGTGAAAAATATTTTCGGATCGCACTGATGTGCGTATCGATTTTTTTTAATTTTTTTTTTTTTCTGTGTGTGTGTGTGCTGCAAATCCACTTGGTAACAGGAAGCTCACTATTAGCTTTTGTCAGCTGAACTGCCATTTCCCACCATTAAAAAAAAAACCAAAAAAACCAACAACTAAAATCCTCGGTCTTTGCCAGCAGACCCAGAGCCTGACAGACTGCAAATGAGCCCTCTGGTTTTCCAAGCACATCTGTTGCCTTTGTAGTGCTAAAACTGATTCCAATTCACTTGCATGCTTGTAAATTAACTAAAATGATAGTCCTAAGGACAACAATTTAGCAGAGCTCAACAACCAGATATTATCAGCATGGTCTGACTGTGTCATGTTCATCAGGGCTTTATCTCTTTCATGACCTGCGTGTGTTGATCTAGAACAAACCACAAATTGTAGTCATTTTATTCATACAGTTTTACTGTGCCTTGGCTCCTCAACGTGTTTTCCACTGATCTTCCGAAGAACAGGCACTAAAATAAGATTGAAGAAATTCTAGGTGCAACTAATATGCCTGGCTTTTTGTATTTTGTTTGTTTGTTTACTTGTTTATTTGGAGATATTTTTTATGTTTCTGTTTTCTTTTTGTTTGGATTTTAATACTTTTTGATATAGTTTTCTATCACAATGAATTTGAGTAGCTCAGATGTGATTTTGATTTATTTTAGGGTTTTGTTTTATAATAGCTCTTTTACTCTATGTTAATATAAGATGTTTTCTGAGCAGCTTAGAAAATGTTTGCCTGAAAAAGAAGCAGAAATATATCTAAGCATATGTATGTGCATAAACTTGTTCACATTTGTATTAACTTGTTGCTTTTGTGTTTGGATTTGTAAATATGTTCAGCTTCTGGTGAAGCCATCAGTAAACTCCATATATCCAGAGGCCTAATTTGAATTTAACATGAAAAGCAGTTGAGTGCAGTCAACTGCCTACTACTTGCTCTCTGTGGAGTTGCTGCAATAAGTAGCAGTTTCCAAAGAGAAAAATACATATTTCATTTGGATTTTGCTAGGAAAGAGCCTAAGGGTTACAGAAGGATGAGTTTTGTCAGTCCAAAATTACATAGTTAAAAGAACAGTGAGCTGTTAGGTCTTGAGATTTCGTTCTTTTCTGTACAATGTGTTAGATTTTCCTCTCCAGAAAAATCTTAAACTGATTACTTGCAAAACTATTAAAGGGCTTTCTCTTTCTTCATTATTTGAAACCAGCTTTTCTCTGCATCTGGAATTCTTGGGCTGTAGTTGCTCTTTCTAGAGATAAAACATGTGGGTGGAAATCGCTGGACATTGTTCAGAACTTCAGGGAATCGCTGAGAAGCATTTTTATGTAGATAATATCAGAAGCCACATGGACAATGTGGCTTGGGAAAAATATTGGTTAGCAAGGAATGAAAAGCTGAGCTGGGAATGAAGGCAGTTGTACTCATTCAGAGCAGAAACTTGCATAAATCTAATCTCATGAGAAATTGAGACATTCTAAAAACCGTTGGCTTCTCTAACTCTTTCACATTTTCATACCCAAATGGACTACATTAATATGAATTTCCTGTTCTTATCCTTATATCATTCCTATTTTTTTCCCCCTTCTGACATCCGGGAATGCAAATTTTGAGGAATCACTGCTAAAATCTTCGGTGACTTTTGTGGATAGTTTTTCAACCCTCTTTAATCCTGTGTTTTGTCAACTTTTATGTTCTTTACTCTTCTACCAAGGCTCATAATACCACACCCTTCTCACACTCATGTCTTTCCATACATGTACTTTATAGTTTCTGTAGTCATCTTATTTCACTAATATTTTTTTTGACTGTCAAACAAAAAAATTCACCTTTCCTACTACAAAGAAACCTCTACTACTTGAAGCCAGCATTCAAGACAAAAAAATACACCATGCAATTCATCCCACCAACCACTGGCACTCTAGTAAGAAATAATTCTAGTGCATTAGTCATATTTCGAAGAAAATTGATGCTTAAAAAAAGGGTGATTATAGGATTACTAGGAAGGCGAACTTTTTCCAGTCGAGATTGTCAAAATTATGGATAAAAAAGACTTAAATTTTTAAAAAATACTGGATGATAAAATCCCAGAATAAGTTTTACATGGGCAGTTGCTAACATGTATAAAAGTCAGAGAAACCATACACACACATGCACGAGATAAATGTCAAACACAAATACTCTTGATCACATTCATGGCGCTTCAGAAAGTAATTTTCAAACCATCTTAGAAAACAAAAAAAGGGGGGAAAAAAAAAGGAAATCAGGGAAAATATCAGAAAAAAAGGGATATGCAGACACGGGCAAGAATTATGATTACAGGTGATCAGTTTTGAAAGCAAACAGAAATTAAGGTCTCAACCTCCTTCAAAAGAGTAGCACTTTGTGTTGTGCATGCCTGTATTATGAGCAGAATAAGAAAGCAATTTAACTTATATAATAGTTGAGTAAAGTGGAACATAAATGAGGTTAGAAGGACTGTTAACTCTACTGAAAGTAACTAAGGAATGAGCCATTTAATAAAACAAAAATGAGCAATTAACAGGTAAAAATTCCCTTCTCAAATTCATGCTTCTTGACTGATTACTATACTTCTTAGACCAGGAAATGTCTTCATATTCCTCTGCAGCTGAGGGCTGAGTCCTACACCATGCAAACATGCTGAATAATACATCAGTCCCTGGTCATCTTGGGTCAGTAAAACTATTGTGGGGCTAGAATAATATTTGCTGTGAGAATTGGACTGTTTGCAATATACATGGATCGGGACCTTGTTTTAGTCTGAATTATAAACTAAAGCATTTGTTATAAGGTGAAGCATAAGCCTACACTGGACCCTAGAGAATTTAATAGAGTTGTATTGATATTTATCTAGTCCCACTAATATTGTCCTAAAAAGTACCCTATGGAATAAAGCTATTTCGGGCTTCACTCAAGACCTCAGAAATTCCTTTTATCTTATCTTACTTGTTCTGAGAAAAAGTTATGCATACTTAAAATACTGACAAGGCAAGAGGCTCTCAAATATGCATTTCTTTTAATATCACGGGTGTCACTCACACCTGTGGTGTAATATTGATATCCTGTGTATGATTCTGTAAAGATTACTTTTACATGAGTCTAAACCTACAGCAAAATTCAGGCACTGACACTGCAATAACCTGAAACCCGAATTTAAATCGAAACAAGGAAGAAAGGCAATTTTGGAAACTGTCAGAAAAGTTCAAAAAAAACCCCCAAGCACACTTCAATTCTCCACATAAGCTGGCTGCAGCTGGAACCTGCCACGGAATTATGTATGTGCACAGAGGGTTCCCTGCTCCCCTCCTCCACTGCCAGCGCTGCTGCTTTTGACCCAATTCCTTCATTTTCACTTCTTTTCAAGTGCCAGCAGTGCATACAAAAAAATAAAAATCAGCTTCTGCTTAGTTCACATAGTGACAGCACATAAGTATTTAGTGTTTTGTGTAAATTTTTCTCCGTAATAACTCTTTTTTTTTTCTTTTTTTTTTTTTTTTTTTTCAGATATGGTTATACTTATAGGTTGCTCCATCGAACCAAAGTGAAATCACTGCATTGCTTTGGGTAGTAATGGGAAGCACCACCAATATTGGTGATAAAAATGAAGAATTTAAAACAGACTGACACATTTCCTCTATGTAAAATATAAAATAAACTAAGCCATCAGTGCCAATGGTATCTTTAAATTCTTTATGTAAATTCTGTCCAGAAGTAATGAAGTAATGAAGAATACACAGAATATTTGTAATTTTGCTATTATAAATCATCGTGCACCTAAGTGCATCACTTGAAGCAGCAAAGCACAATTTTTTGCCGTTCTAAGAGAAATTATAATTTTGTCTTAAAGTAAAAACTTGGGCTTGTACCTTTGACTATCAAGTTGTTAAAGAAAAAAATATAAACTAATTCAATATCAGAAATGCTGAAGGACAAAGGGTCTGCTCAAAGAAATCTGTTCTCAAGGGAGAGCATTTTTTATTTTGGTTTAACAGAAAGTATCTCTGGTGGTGACTTGTTACAGGTTCCAAACTGAGATTTCCAGACAGACGCAACTAACAGAGGTTACATCGTGTAAGGAAACTCTATTTCCTTTGCCTCAAAAAGGTGCAGGATTTTCCTTTCTGCTCATGCTTTTAAATGGCCAAAACCTGTCTTTTTTTTTTTTTTTTTTGACCAGCTATTTTTAATAGTTTGGGAACACAATGTAAGTATTTAAACTAGATAATGTCTGTAGAGTTGTTGTGACGGGGATTTTGTGATGTGTACCGTTAGTGGAGCGGAATTTGAAGTCTAAAAGTCTTGTTGAACAGCCCATAAATTCTGTGCAAACGTTATCCTTGCTGCACATACACAATTTAACCCATCCCAATCCATAATCTTCCTGGAGAGACACCCAGGATCCAACCAGATATGCAACCCCTGGTTTAACTTCTTCAGGAGGGATTTCAGTGAAGCAAACAGGTGAAAAACGCTTGGGGAAAGGATAATGAACAAAAACTATTTCATAACCACAAAAAGTGCCTCAAACAGCACAAGAGAAAATTCCTTAATAATTTTTTTCTCTGTGTGCCTATCAAGCCTCTGCATCACAGATGCACTGAGATGATCCTGTCTCAGTCTCCAAGGACATTTGGCTCTTTCAGCTCTTATTCACAGCTCTGAGGGCTGGGAGAGGTGGTCAGGAAGATCCTGTCCAATCTGTTAGCTGATCTGTGCCACAGACACCTGAAATATTTTGTTGGAACTGCAGCACATCTTCTGGTTGTGTTCAGTCTTGACTTTGAAAAGTGCAGCTCGGTGAAATCCGGCATTCCAAGGCAGGTAATTCTTGAAACTTTCGGCATTAACCATTTTACTCCTTCTTCTGCCAGCCTGGCATAATCTTCTGTCCGTGCTCCTGGGGTACATGTGGTCTGCACAAGCTCAGTTAAAAAAAATACATATACTTTCAAAAGAGTCATTTGAGAGAGAAAAATTGCACTTAAATTTTATATATTTTATTTTCAGGCTTTTTTCCCCACCGCTGCAATACGAATATTCACTCTTTGGAAGAGAATAAAATGACCTGCATGCTTACATACATTGAAAATTAGAGACACTGTAAAGCTGGTAAAAATATGGGTGTGAGGAAAAGAGTGTGAGCCGGAGAAAAGGATTTTAGAAGTTTTTAAATGCTGTTGAGGCAGTCGGTTCCTCGGTATATGTACAGCACTAAGCCATAAAATGATGGGTCACAGTGTGCTAACACCACAGCTTTTTCCACACACTCCCTTGCCAAACCCATCACTGCTGAGAGAAGGCTGAAGTGTTCAAGAAATCAAGGAAAACCTCGAAGTTCAAGCTGTGATTTTAAAAGCAAGAGAGTCACACCGTAGAAGGGGAATCTTCTTCATGTAGCACTTTGCACTGATTGCACTTTCTCTTTTAAAGCGATATTCAGAGCAGGACAGCTCGATAACCTTCCCACATCTTCCCCTGGTAAGGATGTAGTGACACCCTGTCTGCTCACAGCCTGTCTAACAAGAGGAGGTGGTGTGGAAAGAAAGATGTGAAAGAAACTCCCTGAGAGCTACTCCCCGTTAGTAAAAATAATTGCTTTTTTTTTTTTTACCCCACCAAGACACTGAGAAATTATTATCGGCTCTGATTTCAACAAACTTTTCCTCATGTCCTTAGAAGCATTCCCAATTAAATTTGAGGTTTTGTGGTTTTGTTTGAGGTTCTTTTGTGTTGTTTTTCTTTTTTTTTTTTTTTTTTTTTGTTTTTTTTGATGAACTATTTCAGGTTTACTGAGAAGCAGCAAAGTTTTTACAATGGTCTAAGAATAACTAACACAAAAATTTGTCCTTTAAGTGAAAGTGAGTTGAGCAGTGCGGACCAGAGCTCCAAGGTTGCAGTTCTCTATGCACTGTTCTTTCACATTTACCTATTGTATTAAATAGGGGGTGGGTGTGTCTCCATTTGTTTAGTGAGATGGAACAGGAGGTCTGGTTTCTTCAATCAGAATTTCAGGACTCTCACCTGTAACAGAACATCTTTTGTTCTACTTAAAGGGGGAAATCCCCTCACTTTCTTGGTCTTTCTACTTGTATTTGCATTTGCATTTTTCAGGCCAAAATACTAAGGGCATGAAATCCCAGCATATCAGCTGCAGCCACCAGAATGAAGAAATCAAAAGGCTGCAGTCTTCATCAAACACATCCAATGCAACCATTAAAAAAAAAAAAAAAAGAAAGGTGTTACAAAGGTTGCATCCTATTTATCAGCTCGTGGATTCATCTTTGAGAGACATGATGTCAAAAAGACCACTGTTCTCAGTGAAAATGTGTTTACCAGGTATTGAAAGGGCAGAAGGACAGGGGACAGTAGTTTTCCTACAATGCACAGGAGAATAATTTTTGTGTCGTGGGAGACTCAAATGTGGAGTATTCATCAAGACTAAAGTGTCCAAGGGGTTTTGTTGCTACTTTGAGCTTAGTGAGATCAAAATTTGTTGTTGGACTCAGAGGAAGTCTGGGAAATTACACGCCAAACCCTCAGAGGAGTTGATTGTATTTTCTACAGCAACACTTTAAAACTCATTAAAATAACTTACAGTTGCGGGTGATAAATTTTTTCGTGATTGTATTAAACAAAAGTAGTAGGAAATGTAAAAGACAGTGCCTTGATTGTTAATAAGACAAATACTCAGACAAAAAGCTGATGCCTAAGAGTTAAAAAAAAAGGGCAAATATTTTTTCCCAATGCGCATCTAGATTATCGAATATATCTACCATTCCTCTACCTAGAACCGATGGCATTCAGTGATCATTTAACTCCCCAAACATTTAAATAATTCTTTTTCTTAAATTCAAAATTTTAATATTTAAAACTGCCCCTAAAATCTGAGGGTCGAGGAAATGCTGAATCCAAGGAAAGCTTTTTTGCTTTCTGCTCAGATTCTTAAGATATATGGTTTCTTCTGAGGGTTCCCCTCCATTTCATGCACAGAAAAATGAACAGCTGTTCTCATTCTAGAGAGGAAGGAAGAATTACCTTATTTTTGTGAAGTCTCTGAACTCAATCCATACCATCCCAGGCAATTAACCACCCCTAACCAGCTTCCTGATGGCCCTGTAAATATTCCATCAAACGCAATTCTGGGCACAGGGGAAGAATCAGAGAGTTGCTGGAGCACATCCTTAATAAATGGTGTCCCTGCAAAGTTACTCAAGTGTTACTGTCAACCCAGCTTCACATCTTTCATCACCCTCATAATCAGCTCGCTGCTGGAGATCATATATAACACAGGTCTGCCATTTGCAGGGCTTCTCTTGAAAGACTGATGCCCCTGGTGACATAAATTGTGGCCAGGACTCTCAGGCAGCGAGACTGGCAGGAAATATGTGCTGACACCACATTTCTGCACTTTACTGTGGGACTGACATTTATGCCATTTACTGCCAAGCGAGGGACGAAGCGAAAATGAAGGGCTAATGAAAGATGTCATTAAACTTCCATGAGAGTTTGAGCCGTGAATTGAAACGGAGCTGTGCAGGGGATGGGAAGGGAATGCAGCACGGAGCCGCCTCAGGACCTCAGGGAGGAGAGGGCAGTGGTCCTGCAGAGAAGGAGCCTGTGTGAAGGACGTGAACACAAGAGGAGGTTATAGAAACACGATGGACTTTGAGTGCCCTCCATCAGCCTCTGATTCAGGAACACAGACCAGTCTTTCCAGGCTCCTTGACACCAGCCAAATTCCACAGATCGATAAGTTATTTTTTGTTGTTTGTTGTTGTTTTTTTTTTTTTTTCCCTTCAATGTACAGAGAAAAGAGACTTTTTTTTCCTGTGCTGGGAATATCTGATTGAGCGAGGAGGAGACATCCAAGGAAACTGACAATGGAAGAAGTCTTTTGGCCTTCAGCAAGGAGACTTGATTTCTGAAACAGAATTGAGATAAAAATAATTTAAAGCAATTTCAGGATTTAGACTCGTAACTTTGGACTGCACTGATGGTTAAGCCCCAGGTTTTTGTCTATAGAACACATTCTGATTTTCTGAAAATGGCATACCAGTGGGAGAAAAGAAAGGGGAACATAAAATCTTTTTCTTTCCTCCTGCCATTTTCTCCCACACACCACGAGCTGATTTCTGAGACTTACACTGGAAAGAAATAGATTCCCTTACACTGAAGAATGTCACATTTATTGCATCCTTGGAACATTTTCCATAATTCCTGTATCTCACATCTTATCAGAGACATCTCCTGTGGTGTAAGATATGTGTTGTCAGACTTTCTCTCCCTCAGTTACTCTCAGAAATTGTCTCCCAAACATTATAGGCAGAAACAGTGACATGGAGGAACTCGGCTTAGCCAGGCGCTGCCCTTACATCTTCTTATTTTCCCAATGCACTGAGAAAATGACAGAATTTCTTACTATGATATTCGTGAGTGGCTGTTCAGGCAGACTTTAGCAGATTTTGCAGCTTCACAGTGACTTCAGGTAACACAGGTGTGGCTGCTGTGAGCAGAATTTCCATTGTGAGAGAACAGCAGTGTGCTTTCTTTTCCATGTGCATGTCTAAAAATCCTGGTTAAATAGTGCTTTCTTTCACCGTGCCAAGCACATTGAAAGAGGGTTGCCAGCTCAATGTTTTCTTCACTCTAAACTTTTTGCTTCTGTTGACTGAATAAAAGCTCTGAAAGCTTAACAGTCTCTGCTAGAACTGTGAAGTGCTCTTCTGGCCTGATAAAAGCAACGTTACAACAGTTTTGTTTTGGTTTTTTTTGAAGGCTTATAATCGTTCAGGATGAATTGGAAATTTCTTGTTAAATGGTAGAAATCTCTCTTTATTAAGAAAAAAATGTTTTGAGCAAAAGTGAGACGATTTTAAAATGTAAATGTACATTCGTATATACATATAATATAAAAGGGGAGAAGCTAAAAATATTAAGGTGAAAAACAACTATATCAGCATTATATCAGCATTGTCATAGGTGATCTATTGGATTATTGTGTTCAGAATTCAAAGGGATGTGTGGATTTCACCTAAAAGTGCTGAGAGAACAAGGCCAGTATGACCTGAGAAACACCATGCAATGAGGAGAGGCTCCATGATAGCTGAAGGTGACGTCTTTAAGGAGAGCAAGCACAATTGTTTGAGGAATTATGGGCTAGTTAGCCTCAGCCTTCAAAACACGGGGTTTTTTTTTAATCCCTTCACAATATTTGATATGCCAAATGGAAGCACTTTGAAAATCCTGCTACTGGTCTAAAATTTCAACAGAGTTGCAGTTTTTCATCTGGGGCAGAAATGACTTTGTGGTTGGGATTAGAGGGGTGCAGGTAGGTGTGGGACAGGCTGACTGGTTGGGTGGGTGCTCTGATGAGAAGGAATAGGAGGATGTGTTGGAAATGAGTGAAAAGCATGATTTCATGTGGAATAAGGAAAACTGCCCAGCCAGCAGGTGAGGGGAAGTTACTCTCTGCCTCTGATCAGCACTAGTGGGGCCATAACTGGAACACTCTGTTCAGTTTTTGGCACAACATTTTGAGAGCAGTGATGGATTTGTTCATCAGTGGATTACCAGCAAGGTCGGGGGCAAGAGATCTGAGCTGTGAGGATGAGTTAAAAGGGCTGTTAAACATCTTGTTTATTCTGAGAGAGACGATCTGGCAGACACCTGTAACTTGATAAGGGAAAGATGATGAAGATACACTTCTCTGGGTAATGCCACATGATAAAAAACGTGGTGGGTAACAGCGTGTTGTAGCTTAGGAGGTTCAAAACACAAAAAAAACCTCTAGGTATGAGGGGAATGCATTAGTAGGAGAGCTTGTGAAATCTCAAAATCCCAGAATCATAGAATCATTGAGGTTGGAAAAAAACCTTCAAGACCTTTGCGTCCGACCACAAAACTCCTGTCTCTCCTTGGAGCTTTTCAAGATTCAGATGGACAACCACTGAAGGATACACAGCAGTAGCCCAAGGTTCGGATAGGAGGCTCCAGGAACTGCCCCCCAGAGGCCCCTCCTCAGCAATATCTCCTCTGTTTTTCCTTCCATAAAGCAGTTTGTTCCTTTCGGAGTGGTGTGTCTATAATCTCTAACACTTTGTAAGCTAATTGTGGACTCTGTGAGGGTTTTGGGCAACTGTCAAGGAATGTTGGGAGAATGTTCTATCTTTTTCTCTGCTATTTTTTTTTCATACTGCCCATAATATGTAGCTTTTTCACTGACTTGACTCTAATGACCTGGGATTTTCGTAGTCTATCATTTTACATCGATCTGCATTTAATTTCACCTGTCTCTTAATTATCAGTTATTCAAAACCAAAGACCTACTGAAATGCTTTGCAAATGGCTCTTTCTTTTTACCAAACAAAATATCTCACTAATTCATAAAAGGCTTGAGTATCTACAGGTAGGATGAGTATGACCAGTATGACTCATCTACAGGATGAGTATGACCAGGTAGGACAACATAAAAACTGTCTAGTGTTAATATGAATCTCTAGTGTTGACTTATCTACTTTGAAATTCAAATCTATTTGCCTTTCTCTTAAAGCAGTCATTGTTTATCCACATGGGAATCTTCCCCTTCTGTGATTCTGTAACTCTGATTCTATCCAAAGGTGGATTATCTTTTTCAAGATGTTTTGATAAAGGATGTAGATGAACTTTTGAAAATGCTGGGTGGGTTTAGATCAGCTGGATATTCTTCTTGTTCCAACTCTCACGATTACCTCAAAGAACTCCATTAGGTTTGCAAGACACAGAAGTGCACAAAATGACCTTGCTTTTGTTTTGACAATATCATCCTTGTAACTGTGAGTTAAACGAGATGATTCACCCTGTAGTCTGTCCTTCAACAAGTTTATCTTTTATTTCTTTTGGAGCATGCAGATAAATAGGATAGGACACTGAGAAGCTGTAAATGTTGGGGGGTTTTTTCTCATAGAGATTATATTCTATAAACAGGTGGTTGTCACTAAAAAAACAATCTGCATTAGATGATCAAGCTCAAATAACTTCTGTTTCCAGCTCTCACAGCTTTTTATTTGTTGGCAAAAATTTAAATTTTGCACTAGAAAGAAGGAAGAAGGAAGGAAGGAAGGAAGGAAGGAAGGAAGGAAGGAAGGAAGGAAGGAAGGAAGGAAGGAAGGAAGGAAGGAAAGAAGGAGAGAGAAAGAAGGAAAAAGAGAAGGAAGAAAAGAAAGAAAGAGAGAGAGGGAGAAAGAGAGAAAGAGAGAGAGAAAGAAAGAAAGAAAGAAAGAAAGATGGAAAGAGAAAGAAAGAAAGAAAGAAAGAAAAAGAAAGAAAACAGAAAGAAAAAGAAAGAGAAAGAAAGAAAAAGAAAGGAAGAGAGAAAGAGGGAAAGAAAGAAAGAAAGAAAAAGAAAGAGAGAGAAAGAGAAAGAGAACAAAAGAAAGAAAAAGAAAGAAAGAAAGAAAGAAAGAAAGAAAGAAAGAGAGGAAGGAAGGAAGGAAGGAAGGAAGGAAGGAAGGAAGGAAGGAAGGAAGGAAGGAAAAGGCAATACTTCCAGGTTCATGAAACTGTCTTAACTGACAAGGCTAAAGAAAAGTGTGAAATTTCATGGAAATTAATTACTGGCATTGAGGGACTGCTAAATCTGAAATTTTTCCACTCAAAAGTGAGAGTGTAAAAAGTGAAATTATTCAGACATAATATGTCCCTAGAATAAAGAGCCTCAAAAATACAGGAAAGCTTTCATGCTCATTCTGCTTTCTAGTGCGGACGAAAAGTATATAAAACTCTGTCAAACTTAGTCATACTTAAAACTTTTAAAAATGTATTTCCTGAAAAAAAAAAAAAAAAAAGATTAATCAAGTTATATTTTAAATGAGCTCATGAAGAAGACCATGAACATTAATTTGGTTAATATTTTTATGATGCCCAACAATTTAAACCCCCAAACCTCATGGATCACATACATCTTGGGTTCAGATCTTTGGCTGGCATGTAGCTGGCTTGGCCAAGGAATAATTTGTTGTCAGTGATGGCCTCAATCTGTTCCTGACCTTTAAAAGAAGATTGTTATATGACATTGATGAAGCTGAGAACGATTTTCTTTTGCAACCATCATCATGCCATACAACACCTGGTTATTTTCCCGGTTTATGAATTTTATGCCTCCTGTGACACTCCCAATTTATCAGTTACTGCCCTTCGAGTGAATCATATGAATTTAAAATGATGAAATATTAAAGTTAAAGCAGCATGTGCATAGCATTGTACTCTCACACAGTCAATAATATAGTCTATTTTGTTCACAGAAGTTTTACAGAATTTTTTCCTGTAGTCCTGAGGTGCAAAATTCTATCCATGCACAAGCTCTTTGTTTCAATGCACTTACCAGTGTTTAATACCAACATTTTCTTTGTACATTCAGTCAACCCCCTCTTTTACAATTGATACTGTGGTAACAACTATTTGCACTGACAAAAAGGAAAGTAAGAATAATCCATGGGAAGGAAAAAAAAAAAAAAAGAATTCTTTCTCTGAGTCTTCTACAGAGATGATCACACGGATTCCAAAATATTTTGCAAGAAAAGTGTCATTATCACCCAAACCAATTAGAAATGGTAGATTTTTAAACATGCCGTCTTTCAGGGCAAACCCTTCCATCATTAATGTACTGGTAACACTGTGATCACAGTGCAAACTAAATTTATTGCACATTGTTTTGTTTGCATATTGATTCTTGTGCTTGACAGTAAAGATATGTCTCCCTGTTTCCTGTTATATACAAAATGATAAAATGGTGGCATAACATGAAGCTGATTTTTCTTGTGCAACACATTTTTAATAGGATTAGAAAGTGCTTTACACAGTATGCATCAAAATTGAACTCTGGAGAAAAGGAAATCACTGTGTCTTTCTTTTGGTAAAATTCAGAGGTCGAAGGCAGCAATTTAGAAGAGGTCATAACTTGAAGAAAACCCACTGACTTTGAGACACTAGGAAACATTCTATAAAGATCCAATTAAATCAGCAATATTTGGGTAAGATCATGAATTGTGTTGATGTTGGAGTACTCCCAAGGTATGCTCAACTGATAACACAGAGAATTAAGAGATAAACTCCTGTATTTTTAATTGAATAAATTTAGATTTGTCGAGTTTAATCTGCATTTTTTTTTTCTAGAAATGAATCACCAGGAGAACAAGTAAATTTGCTACCATAAATGACATATTTGTCATTTTAGAGGACAGAAATTTTACACGAAACATGGTCATTAAAAGCAAAATTATTGTGACGTAGAGTCAATGGCACAAGGCAGACTTTCAACACAGCTTGCTCCATTTTAATATGGAAATACCGAAATTCAGTATTTCATTTCAACCACTGTTTCATACTGGTTCCCACGGACCCAGAGACCATCTTTTTTACAGGATTTGTAAAGCAGAATTCAGGTTGTTGAGGCAAAGCAGGACCTGAGACTTTGCAGGTTTTAAAATTGACTGAGGGGTAGTCTATGTTTTGACTAAAATTATTCTGTTTTCTGGGCCTTTGTGGTTGGTCTTTTCTTTTTAATACAAGCATTTTGTGCCCCGGAGTGACCAACTGCAACATGAATTCAACCTTTATTTGATTATGATTTTTATATATCCAAGTGTAAATATATAGGGCCTCTCCCATAAGTCACAGCTCTGTAAGATACAAAAATTCCTTGGTTCCAAAGATTTCACAGAACTTCTGCTCTTCTCATGTTTTTTATTTCTCTACAGGTCAGATCTCCAACTTTTTGAGCCACTGACTCTACTTATGCATTATTCAGGGATAGATGCTCAAAAGCTGCTCAACTTACATGTTTCTTATACTCAAATATTAATGTGCATCGGTTTACAAAATGAAAAAGCTTTTTTCAAACAGAAATTGCCTATTATTTAGACCCTCACACTGCTTTTGTTGATCAGGTGTGTTTTGCAAAGGCATGACATGATTGCTTCACAGAGCGACAGCTTCGGGTGTTTTAATTTCTCCTTGTGTTTGCTATACTTTATATCTCATTTTTTTGTAATTCTAATGGAGCAATAACATAATTGGGATATTGTAAAATTATATTCCACTTGACTTTTTTTGACCTGCCTGGAACACTATAAAATTCCAAGTCCCAGACATAATTTTCTTTTTACTGGAGTTTAGTGAGTGAATACTGGAGGACAGACAACAAAAACTGAAAAGTCACCTGTTCCCATAATGAAGCTCTAGATTATCTCAGGAAAAGAAAAAAACCAAACAAACCAGCTGAATTTGAAAAGAGATCTCTGGGCACTCTTCTTTCAACAGTGATTTCACAGCTATTGTAAATAACAGGCCTGAATGCAACACACTCAAAATTTTTCAAAAGGAAAGGTGAACTTGGTGCTTTCATGAAGACATCTGATGATTATATAGCCTTTAATATTTTAGAGTTTATCAGCATCAATCTTCTTAGCATATCTGCTGTCTATGTTATAGTTAATACCAGGGGGTAATCTCAGAACTGATAACTCAAATTCGTTTTGAAGGAATTTCTGCTTTTCCAGTCACTAATGGTTATTCAGTCCACAAGAGCAGTTAGAGCTGAAATAAACCTTCTCATCACACATGCAGATGTCAGCTCCAACCTTTTCCATCTACGGATCTTCCCCTATTGTGCAACTATTCGGCAAAATAAACCGCTTTTTGCTACTGAAGCTGCATTTCCCCCAAATATAGAAATGCATGTGCATATCTGTCCACAAGAGCATGAGGAAGGGAAGGTTTCAGCTTTAAAGCCTCCACTTTTGCAGGATGGAAAACAAAACAGCATTCTCCCAGCCGAATGATTTCGAAGTTTTCAGTTTTAAATATTTATGTAGGCAACGAGAACCTTCATCAGATCTGTAGATGATCTACAAATCAATGAAAACTTGAAAGATGGATCCATTGTAGCTATTACTGAACTTCCTCTGCTCCAACAGTGGTTTCTGAAAAGAGCCCCCTTTTATGCTGCAATGATTCCTGTGCAACAGAGGAAAAACGAGCAAATTCTAACAGACTGGGTGAGAAAAAAATCAAAGTGATGTTTTTGTCTGGGATGCTCATTACTTCTTGTATTTTCAAGACAGCTTTTCAGATTGAGCTTTTGACACAGCTAGCCTTGTCTCTGGGTTCTTTAACCACATATTTGAGGCAGGTCAGTCTTGTTTTCTACTCACCTGAGGAGCAAAAGACATAGAGGGGTTTTAATGCGTTATATTTCTAAAAAAATATATAGATATGTATAGCAAAGAATGAGCTGCGAAGGAAAACAGACTTTCCCCGGAAAATATTCCAAGTCAGTCCACAAGGCACTTTGGGAATGTCCTGATAAAAGTCCTGTTTATTCACATAAATCATCATTGCCTTCTTTCTTCCAAAGCTTGGGAAGAAACTGGTTGGGTGGCACCTCCTGCACACTCAAGATTCGAGCATTCACCAAACAGACAAGATGCAATAGCTGCAAGTTAACATTCCCATAATACCTCTTTCCTGAGATACGAGAGGAAAGGCTTTTGATTTATTTTTCCCCTTCAGGGCTTATTGCCTTGGATTTCTTCTCATGTGCTGGTGCAGCTGCACGTTAAGCCCAACAGATTTGAGCACACAGAGGCACAAGAAAACCTTTTTTATCCACTTTCAACGCTGTCCCAGATGAGTTTTCTCATCCACATGTGTAAGGGCAGATGAATTGGAATCACTGAGTGTGTAGGGAAAGTTTGATTGCCCTGTTATTATGGTTTATTTTACAAATCAGATGCAGTCCTTTGTTTTAAGAGTTTAAAAAAATTAAGAATTAAGAATTTGGAAAGCATCATGCAGGGTGAGATGTTGAGTGTGTTGGCATGGAGCTACACTTGTCAGCAGAGGGCAAAAATGGAGGTGATTCCCAAGGCATAAATATCTTAGGAGAACGAGATGTTTCAGAAAAAAAATGGAAGAAACA
This sequence comes from Amblyornis subalaris, assembly GCA_018881555.1. NCBI lineage: Eukaryota > Metazoa > Chordata > Aves > Passeriformes > Ptilonorhynchidae > Amblyornis > Amblyornis subalaris. The sequence goes on from JACAXG010000195.1 coordinate 656,254, forward strand.
TTCAGTTATTCTCTCTAAAATAGTAAAGGACATGACTAATATAGTTTAAAATAATGTGTTTCTAAAGTAATATGGGATTGCAATTGAAAAGACATAAATGTACCCAGTTTCCACAATAAAAAAAAAATCACCATTTAGACTTGAAGCAGTAGAAATTTCAGCTGAACACACCAGGTCTCTGCCCACTTAAATGCCGAAGCAGAATTAAAGATTCATCTCAAGACCAAATGAAATTTGAAAAACATACAGAAAGATGTTCCTTCAAATCACATCCTTGCTTTCCTCTTACCTTCTTTATATGCAGATCACTTGACATTGTTTCTTCCTGGTTTTGAAATTTCAGTGAATACAATGAAATCAACCTTTTCAAATTTCAGTTCAGCTTACTGTCTTTCTTTTTTAAGGCCACTTTGTCCTGGGCACCAGAAGAGGAAAAAACATGATATGCCAGAAATATCATTGCAGTAGACAACTGATTTATTAAATTATGTCAGAGAATGGTCCAGTAAGAGCACATCCAACACAGATCATAATTTATTTTATAACCATTCTTTCGTGATAAAGGCCTGTTCTCAATCATCATTGCTTCATACCCTCTCCTATCTCCGATCTGTTAATGTGAACAGGTTTCGAACACCACAGATTTTCCCTTCAGAATGTGAAAAATGAGACAAAAAGAGGCAAAAAAGCTTTTCCATATTAAATAATAGGTTATCTGTGATTATCTCTGCAGTGCTTTCCAAAATTTGCTGTTCCTATGCTTTTTGAAAGTTCACTCTGGTGAGGAAACAGACAGCCAAAATAAATAAATAAATATTCTCTGAATAAATACAGAGAATACTAACTTACTGTCTTGAGAAAGCATTAATTTAACTAATCAATTTGCTTAATTTAGAAGTTAAAAATAAAGAAATAAAAAAAAATACTTCAGCATAATCTATTAGCACATTCTTAGCATTGAAAAACTACATAGTGAGTGTGAAGACCACAAGAAAATCCCCAAAGTTAAAAATAATTAAAAATAATTTTAAAATAGTAAAAAAACCCTATCAAATGTTAAAGAGAAGTAAATTATCACAAAATATTAAGAGTTATGTAGCTTCTAAAAACAGAAGAAGAATTTTTAGGAACTATCTATTAATGTGTATAATTTGCAAAAAACAACTAACTGAGAAGGCTATCACAAAATGCAGATATGAACATATTAAAGGAAATACAACCCAGGAGAGAAAATGATGAACATATTGTTCCTTCAGGATGCATAATGTGATTTCAGAAAAAAAAAAAATGGAGATGAAAGCCAAAATAATATTTAAACTAAACCATATAAACTTAAGTAGCTGCACACGACTTAGAAGAGCAATTAATTTTTAACTTATCAAATTAATCAAAAGAAGTCTGAAGCATTTGAGTGGATAGGAGATTTGTCTGTCAACTTGTCTACCATCCACAAATATAAACCTATTACTAGAGAGAGAAGTCGTCTATTAATTGTTGTTCTGTTTCAGGAAAACTAAACCAGAAGTACATCATTACCTTAATAAGACATAATAAAATGCAAGAGATAATTGCCTTTAAGTTTGTGTTGCAGCTGTTTTTTGGAGTTAAATAACACATAAGGTGTAAGGCATGGCAATATGTCTTTTTTTTTTTTTTTTACAGAAATGAAGAGCTGCAAAGTTATGAATCTCTGTACTTTCATTTCACTCTATCACACCACAACCAAATCAAGCGAACAAAACCTCTGGAAGGAGACTCAACTCTGTCCTAATTTCAAGCGGGAATAGAATTTCGTACGAAGCATGAATTATTTTTTCGAGTCGAGCTGAGCTTACTCCGAGCCATTTCCTGGCTAATTTATTTATCCAGGGTTCACAACATCTGAACTCCCCTGAAGAATTGCTCCCGTGAAGCCCTATATCTCTCCTGTGCTTCAAAACCCTGGCTTCATCACAAATTACCAATATCTGATCGGATGATGTGGATTTTTCTTCCCCCTCCTTGGAGTGCGGCAACATCTCCCTTTGAAGCGCATCAGCCCCGAGTTACAAGCAGATTCTGCCAACAGCTAGACGAGAATCCCCTCCAAATGTGATTATAAATGATCCTTAAATGCTGACTTTACTAATAGTAATCAGCTTACACAAAGTGAGGAGTTCTTGTTCCCTTCCCGCGTCCTCTCAGGGTCTCTCGAGGTCGAAACGCGTCGAGGCTGTGCGTTAGAGAGACTCTCACAGCAAAAAAAAGCCACGAAAAAAGAAAAATGCTCATTAGTGGGCTCCAAAACCAAATCGTGAGAAGAGGAGCCTTTGAACCAGAGGGAAGCTGGTGAGCAGCACAGCTGCTGGGTGGTGCCGCAAGACATTTACAAGCAACATGTTTCGGGGTGGTTTTTTTTTTTTGTTTTTTTTTTTTAACCTCAGCATTTTGTTTTTTCCCCCTCTGCGACACGTAGGTACTCGTCTACCCCAAAAAGCACTTTGAATTCTTCACGAGCAGTGCAAATATTGTAGTTTCTGGAAGCACAAATAGCAGGACACAACATTAAGAAAACCTCCAAACAAACCAAACCCAAAAAACCTATGCATACCAATAGTACAAAAGTCTAGATATTTCACTGAGAAGTAACTAACTTGTTTAAAATATTCCACCCTAAAATATTCTCACCTGTTTATGAAGGAAAAGAAATACTGAATTCAGAAATAAGAGTCTGGGCGTAATCTGTGCAATCTACATCACATAACCTACACTTTCTTCTTTCTTTTCTTTAGGTAATGGATTTTAGACATAAACTGCCAGTAAAAACTGCCATTTCTTTACAATTCTTTGAATATGGAGAGAAGAAAAAGCTCATTCTTTTCTTCTGTTTGGTCTTGAAATTGGCTAGTGAGGTAGGAGGCCATCAAGGCCACACAAAACATCCCAACCCAAAACTTCTGGTATTAGCACTGAATATTTCAGGGTCTGATATTTCTTCTTGGATTACTCACAAAAGGAGTGTAGTCTAAATCATAGGTCCTTATTAAAATTGAGACTGTTTTATTTTGGGTACTTATTTAGTGAGGATAATATTTAATGCTGCATTATAGGCTATAAAAACTCTTTCTGAACAATAAAGAAACAGTAAATGTTCACTTAAAATAAGCTATTGCCTGAGCACTGGTGATGAGACATTTACTTTCTACAAACAGGATGCGGCACCAACAAGTAATATATTTATCTGAAATTGAAGAAAAAAGGAGCAGGATAGGAGAAATGTGCTAATAACTGCTGGGATAAATTCAGAGACATCATACTGCGTGCCTCAGAAAACGTTTTTCAGACTGAAATTCAAAGTAATTTGGGCTGAAAAAGGACACATGAGAATACAAATAAAAAAAAAATTGTACACAAATGGAGAAAACAATACCCATTTATTAACAATTAATCTGAGCTACAATTTAACATACTTCAGCAACTCCCAAGTTTAAAATGTCAAAACTATCAACATCAATTACAGCCAAACAGCCCTAGGGAGTTTTATAAGCTTGTTAAAAATTAAATTAAACCAATCATATGTAGTAAAACATTCCTATTGTTTCCTTTTCCCTGTGAAATGAGAAAGGTGACTAAATTCTGCGGGAGAATATTTTGTAGCTCTGACTTTTGAAAGTGATCAGCTGCAACTCATTTCAACAGAGATGGATACCCTAAGACTAAAATATCCTGGAAATCTAGAGCCTTGGAAAATTGACCTTGAGGACAGAAATTGGCCCCTACTAAGACATTTTTGTGAACTTGAAGACACAGAGAGACTACAAGTACAAGAGATGTAAATCAATCCTGTTATGTGTCCAAAAGGTACTGGGTTTGTTTTCTTCTTGAAAGAGTTAAGGCAATTTGAGTGTTGATTTTCTCAAAGGAGTTACCTCAGTTCCTCATGACATATTCCTTTGGGTTTTCATTCAACTGGATATAACAATGAAAAAAGTTGCTCATGGAAGGGTCAAGGACTGGTTTTGTAGTAACTGGTGTTCCCAGGAGAGTGAAGTGTCTCTGATCAAAACCAGTCCTACCACATTTCTGTAGAAACTGGTTCATGGTCAAATACCAATGCAACGAAAACCAAACCAAACCAGAAAAAAAAAAAAAAAACAAACAAAAAGCCAAAAAAACCCCAACCAACCAACTAAACAATCATGAAAGATCAAAAAAGCCCCCCAAAACCACACTCAAAAAACCCCCAACCTCCAAAACCAACCAACAAAAACCACAAAAAAACCAAAATAAAACCCCTACAAGCAACACCAGTAAAAAAGAAGAATGCTTGCATGGCCAGTTCAGAGGATCAGAAATCTTTCCTGAAGTGGGATAGATCAGTTGGAGGGGTCAGAAGAGCAGGGTTGATTTGTCCGGTTGTTTTGGAAGGTGGCCGCTTGCGGGAGGGGGCTAAGACGTCTAAAGATGTCAGAAACATCGGATTTATTCCGTGAAGGACACTAAATTGTCACAGAGAAACCACGACAAAAGCAAAGCAGATTATAAGGAAATATCGTGCATAATCCCTGAATGTATGAAAAGAGAATATTTCACGTAGTTACCTCACAATGCTTAAATTACCTTATAGTCTCCCTAACTCCTCATTTTTAATTTTTCCTCTACAACACGAGATATTATCAGCTACACAATTGCGCATAAAACACAGCACTGCAGGACCTTGTGATTCAGTGCTACATTGGTACCTCCTGCTTTCTGTCCCTAGAGTATATTCAGAATTTTTAAGACCATGTTCTTCATTCTAAGGCACATATTTCAGGCTCTTTGAATTGAAATGAAATAGTGACCTGTTACACGCTGTAAGCTGTAGATTCTGGCCTCAGATGCTATGAACTCTTTCCTTTTTCCAGATGACTTAAATAATTGCTGACAGACATGATTTCCATTGCTACAAAGTTCATAAAAATACTGAAATCTCATGGTTGGAGCTGTTGAAACCCCTCAAAGAAAACAGAACAAAATCTGATAGAAGGAGGATTTTTTTTTTTTGTATAAAGCTCTTTTGCCTGGGGATGTTATTATTTTTTAAAGCAATTTCAAATGAAATATCACTATTTGCAGTGTCTAATTATTTATTAAGTAGTCCCTCAGAAGTGCCTCTTCAAAGGGCTTCAGAATTAACCTCTCTGGTTGATCCATCCCCCCTCTGAGAGCGGACAGCAAGAAATACACAATCCAGCTTGCATTAAAAAGGAAAAATGGTCACATTCACCTGAAACTTCTGACACAAACTACTTCATACATTCAATTTTCTCCTATAATTTGCTCTTATTCCTCCAGGGACCACCCTGTGAGAAGACAAACTGTGGGGAATGGTTTTAACTTTAAAAGCAAAGTGGACTTTAACAAGCATGTTGCAGAAATGAGGCACGATAAGGAATGAAGTCACCTTTCTATATCTTAATATGTCTCCCTTTCACACTCTGGGGGTAAATGTGGATATTTGATCACGGAAACAAGACGAATGTAGAATGTGGTCCGGGGAAGACAGAAGCTCAAACCACACATGGAAGTGTCCAACATGGGCTACTGTAATTTAGAATACATTTAAAAGGCAACATAAGTTTCCTAAAGGCCAATACTACATTTGTTCAAAAAGTTTTTAAGATTCTAAAGGTGCAATACAACTGCAAGGAAAGGTGGATCCAGATCTTTGGTGGTGTTTTCTACAGCTCTTCCTTTACACTCGTTGATCATGATTTAGAGAAGTTGTCTGAATACAGATCCCAGCCTAGAAAAATAAAAAATCTACCAGAGAAACAAAAGTTTAAGAATGAGAGGTACAACACTTCAGGAGTTCAACAGCATACTCAACTCATGAACGGATTTCAGTAAAATTAACTAAGATTTAAATGGATTTTCTAGAACAGATACCATTTTCTTATAACATTAAAAACAAACTACTATTTGAATAAATACAGAGAGTTTGAAAGCTCTTTGATTAATACCATTTTGAATTTCATTTTTATCAGCATAGTTTTTGACAAATAAACATATTTGTCTTGAGAAACTTTAAGATTTTGACCTATCGTCATCATCTCTGGAGGTTTTAGTTGGAAATTCTCTTTCTGTGTTATTTTAAAGAGGAAACTTACTCCACAAAATACAAACAGAAATCTAGGAAACATAACTAGGAAACACTTTTTTTTGTATGTGTATAATTTACCTTATTGATATTTCAGTCTGTATAATTACCTTTTTCAGTTATTCCCAGACATTTACCTAAAAATATTGCAGGAATTTCTTTAGGAAGTTGGATTATTATTGAAGATATAAGAATGACCCACCACATAAGCAATGAAGTAAAATTCATTCTGCATTGTCCCTGGTCCCCATAACAACAAGGTAACTCTTACAAATAATGTAGTTTCTACTCGCGTTGCACATTATATATTTTATTTAAGGCAAAAATGAAAAGGCTAAACATATTTAATTTGAAAAAAAAAATCTTTTATGAATTATAAATTATAAATTAAATTACCTCTTTGTGAAATAGCAAAAATATTAATTAAAAATTAAAAATACTTCTGTTAAAAACACCAGCTCTGTCTCAGATTCTTTGGCTTTTCCAAAAGTCTTTGTTTTTCAACTAAAGCATCGATAAAATCTAAGTAGAATAACTTAAATATACCTTTTCAGCACCTTCCAATAGAATTTTTTGTCTTTCATCAAATGTAAATTCCAGTGTCAAAGTCAACCTAAAATGGAATTTTGAAGAGGTTTAAGAAAGTTATACTCATCCACTCAGCTCTTCCTCATTTTAATTTTCTTATGTTGGGAAATGTATTATGCAAAAATACATTTTAAAAACCAAAATGAAGAAGCACATTAAAAATGGAGGGGAGGAAAAAGAGAAAACAGAGAAATTATTAGAAACAAGGAACCTACAACACATTTTATTCTCAAAACAAACAGAAACCACAGGCAGAAGACTGTATTTGATTAAATTTCTATAGAGAACAAGCCATTTTATTATGCTGTGCATTGTACAAGCCGTTTCAACAGTAAAATGCAATTTAGTTTTACTACCAATGGGCTGCACAGTCTCCTAAACAATGGACATGATGAAAATAACATACACTGTTTATCGTGGTGAGTTCTCAGGCAGTGAAAGAGATTTCAAGCCGTGGTCATCATTGCTCAGCCACGGAAAACACAGCTGGAAATTAAAAGAGCCGCAGTTAAGGATGAGGAGAGCAAAGAGTTTCTGGTTTTCATTGCACACATTTAAGGAAAATACCGTAACAGCTGCTTTGCTTGTGTGTTGAAAAGTATGTGGAAGACAGTTTTGGATTTAAGCTGCCTCACTTTTGACATGAAATAGTCCAGGTTTTCAAAACTGCCATACTGGTCACCTTACGATTCTGAACTATTTACATAAGACTGAAGAAGATGAATAATGAAAAGGAAAACCTAAGGAAAAAAAAAAAAAAAAAGCCCTCTAACAAACAAAGCTTCTGAATTTGAGAAGAAAACAGATGTTGCTTTCATTTAAACAACACTTTGATTTAAACAATCAGTACCTTGGGAAGGGAGGGAGGTCTTTAACATGTAACAGTGTGGGCATTTTCAGCATCTGGATAAAATACACCACATCTGCCGAGCAGATGCAGCAATGGGATAATTCCGAAATCCGGCAACAGTTAATCTTAAGATGCCTTATCCAATTCATTCCATCTTCCCTTGAGAATGTGAATGCTATTTATTGGCATGATGTGTAATTAAGGAGTGGTATGAAGTCTTATCTTTCCGTCATTCTTAATTCTCTTTCCCCGCACCTGGAAAACAAACCTGCCTGAGTTCCGTCTTTGCCGAAGACATGTTTGGCACCGGAAAACAAAATGGAATTACGTGGGGTCAAACACAAAGTGGGTGCTGAACAGCAAATGCCTGCAGTTCTGTACGCTCCTCCTGCTGTTAAGGAAGCTGGCAGATCTACCTGTGTGTGGAAGTGGGTGGAAAATTCTGGATTCCTCATCCCCACAGCCAAAATTGCTTTGGAATAACATTACATCCACAGGCGGTGTACCTGCCCAAATCCTTTTAGAGAAACAATCATCAGACAACACCAAAAAAACCCCCCCAAAAAAAGTGAAAAAAAAAGGGAAAAAAATCAAATCAAGAAGCTAGAAATAAAACAACTGCAATATCCTCCTAAATTAACAAAAAGAAGAAAATTAAAAAGGAGAAATTGTTTCTTGGCATCATCTTCTCCAGAATTTTTCAACACAATTCGTTGCTTTTTTGACAGAACATTGACTTGGTTAATATCACACAATTGTAAAATCAGGGTGGTTTTGTTTTTTTTTTTTTTGTATGCAAAAAACCTGAATAAGAAGGCTTTAAGAAGAGGTCATATGTATTTAGTAGTAGCACAGTCAGAACTTTATATCCCAGGTTGTTTACTCTCCGAAGAGAAATTCAGGGAAACCTACGTCACAGTAATTCCTATGAGGAAGAGCTGAGGGAGCTGGGAAAGGGGCTCAGCCTGGAGAAAAGGAGGCTCAGGGGGGACCTTCTGGCTCTGCACAACTCCTGACAGGAGGGGGCAGCCAGGGTGGGTCGGGCTCTGCTCCCAGGGAACAGGGACAGGAGGAGAGGGAATGGCCTCAGGCTGTGCCAGGGGAGGGTCAGGCTGGACACCAGGAGGAATTTCTGCATGGAAAGGGTGGTCAGGCCTTGGCAGGGGCTGCCCAGGGAGGTGTTGGAGTGCCCATCCCTGGAGGTGTCCCAGGAAGGGCTGGAGGTGGCACTCGGTGCTCTGGGCTGGGGACAAGGTGGGGATGGGCACTGCTTGGACTCAATGGTCTGGGAGGGATTTTCCAACCTAAGTAATTCTTGGATTCTGTGATTCTACTGTTGGGAATATCACTGATGGCCAGCCACTCTGGAGAAAAGAAGCAAAGGTGATGAGGAAGGTGGAAACTGCTATTTCCTCAGCACCTAAAGGCCTTCCATTTTCCTCCAGCTGAACCTGATCCTTCACACCTGCATTTAAGACTTATCCCACTGTGGTGATATTTCTCTTTTTGCTGATACCGATTAAGTACATCCTGTTAAAACAAATGCAGTCAGTTGACTCATGGATCCTGCCCAGAAGAAGCGACAGGAGCTGTCCAGGATCCTCATCCAGAGCAGCCAGCACCACTCACGGAACGATTTTGCTCACAGACAGGTTGCCAGTGCCTGTGGTTGCTTTGTAAAGCACCCTGATAATTTGTTTGGCAGTAGGAGCAACTTCCTCTCACCCCTGTGGGCCCTGACCTAAAAAGTCATTCTGCACCTAAACAGCTAATGGAAAAGCATGGTGGTTTAAACACTTTTCACACGAAAATGTGTCATGATAGATCATGCACAGCAATTCATATTTTTATTGCATTCGCTAGCGCCCGAGATAAGCAAGGGTTTCATACACCCGGACGGGAGAACTATGTGTGAGATTAATTTTTTTAAAATTCTTTCCTTTTGCCTGTGTCTCTGTGCGTTCGTGTGTCGGAGGGGCAGAAGGGAGCTGGAAAGATTTACAGGCTTTATTTTCTGATAAGCCTTACCAAGGGAAAGGTCAGAATCTTCAGCCACCTGGAATCTAAAAAAAGCAATAAAATGTACAGATAACTCTCTCTTAAAACTAATAAAATTCGATATTGTTTTCATGAGTATCTCTTACTATCATCTTATTTTTAAAATTTCTTTTCCTCCCACCACCACTACGCTCAATAGTTTTAGACCCACTTTATCCAGTAATTTTAATTTAAACGTACTCTTGTGTCAGGGAGGTAAACAGAACATCTTATCTACCTGTTACCCTGTTTTCATCCCTTTTGCTTCCATCAAGCAAAGTCAGTTGGGAAACCTCAGACCTCAACTTTGCCTCAAGAAAATTCCTAGGAAAAAAATAGAGGGAGAGGAAAATTTTCACAACATGAAGATGGCACAGGGCAGACAGAACAAAAAAAAACCCAAAAAACCCCACCCAAACTAAACCAGCTAAAAAAAAAAAACGAAAAAAGAGAAGAAACAGAAAAGCTTATAATTTTTCCATACATTAGGTGAAACAAATTCAATTAAAATATCAATTCAATCAAAAATTAATACTAATTATAGCAGAATTTTATAGGATTTTGTCCAATTGAACTCTTTCTATCAGCAATACTGGAAGATGAAAGAGTGAGATCAAGTTCCAGTCTCCCATGAAAGCTGTCTCCAAAAAGCTACAGCACTGGTGTTAAAGCAGGGAATAAAGACCAAGACAAAACAGCATCCAAGTCTGCCTGCAGCTGCACAACTTCACTTCTTGGTGGATAATTTAAATTTAGATTCAGATTTAGATGGGCAATCCATGTTTATTTGTTCAAATAAACCCAGAATTATTCAGAAAGCAGTACAGAAAGCGAAAGCACAATGAAAATGAAGAACAACTGAAATGACTGGATGCAACTTGAAGGGGTAAAAAACTCCAACAAACAATAAAACCAAAACTAAAGCAAGCAAAACTGAGGAAAGATTCTTTTGCTCAGTTCCTAATTTTGAAATTAGCATAGAAATAACAAATAAAAAAAATATTTTTGACATTTACAGAATTTTTGGTCATTTACTGAGACACTCTCTTGTTTATTTACAATTTACATAGGAAACACCTACACTGGAAATCGGTTATGGTTGATTTTACCACATTGGGCAATCTATTCCACAACATTTGTTGCAAGGGAAGCATGTGGATGTTGCTACAAGGCTGATCAGGTACATTTTACCTCAAATTTGTGCCATCGGTGTTTAAAGATGAACACTGAAGACAGAACAGATAACCTTCTGTTGTTTTCTGGGTTTTATTGAGTTTTTCAGGTTTTGTGTGGTTTTTGGTTTTTTTTTGGGGGGGGTTTTTTGGTGTTTTCTTTGTTTTGCCTTCTTTTGTTTTAGTTTTCTGTCATATCAATTCACCATTTTTACAGGGTGATCTCTGCAGCTTCTCGGAGCGTGGATAATCTGCTGCTCCCTGAGCTGACACTTTTACTCTCTTGCCTTTCACCTCAGTGACTGTGTCACAATTTTTAGTGAGCCTCTGTAGTTTATTTTGTGCTTTCTTGGATTACAAGCCTCTGATTGATCAGTGGGTTTGTGGAAAGAGCTGTTTGGTGGGACACCAAGGAGGCACAAAATAATAATGCTGTGGACAATTGGATATAAGTTAGACAGACAAATCTCAGTTTCTGTTTCTAGGGATAAAGGTCCTACATCCTTTATTTCAGAGCAGATCCTGGGTCCATAAATTAATGAGTTAGAAACAGGACAGGGAAAACATTCGTGTTCATATCAATCTAATAAGCCAAAAGGTAGTGTATTTTGGTACATTTTTATCTGGCAACTCTTTTATTGCTGTATTAACAGCAATCCCATCTTGGCAGTCAGGGTGGAAAACAGTTCTTTTCTACATCACATCTACCAACAAAACGACAGCAGTTCCCAGGAAAGGCTGGGCTGCAGTGGGAACTCATATTTCAGGTGATGCAATAGAATCCCAGAGTGGTTTGGGCTGGAAGGGACCTTAAAGCTCATCTTGTTCCAACCCCATCCCATGGGCAGGGACACCTTCCATTAGGCATCCCAACAGAAGATTTTGAGCAGGACTGTGCATGGCTGCATTTACAAAAAAAAACCTCCAAAAAACCCCACAACAGAGGTTGAAAAGAAGAAGAGAGAGAACAATTAAGAGCACGAAATACTGTGCAAACTAGGAACGCTGTAAATTATCAAGAAAATATTCACAATGTTCTATGTAACACAAAACGTTTAGTTCTATGTTATAAAAAACAGAAACAAGAAGTTATTATATTATAAATGAATGTTCAATTTTCCCCCAAGCAGCCCCTTTAATCACAAGCTGCAAAAGCTCGTGTAAGTTAACCCCGTGAGGCAAGGCAGATAAACCTGTGTCCTTTCAGTGTATGTCTTTATTTAAACTACAAGTTTTAGTGGGGTCTATAAAGTTGTCATTGGAATAAACTACCTTGACTCCTAAAGAAAGAGAAGCCACTGCTGGCCTGCCTCTCTGTTTTCAGAAGGCCAACGTTGTGCATTACACACATTTGAACTTGTGGGGTTTTGTGTGGGAATCCTTCTGGTGAAGCACTCACTCAGCCATCTCCTCTTGGATAAAAATGCACGTTTTGTTCCTTTTACATGGGGGAACTGCCTGTTTCAGGGGAAATAAGAACTCTGCACTTCTTTCTCTCACCCCTCGGCTGGCTAGTTCTCGCTGCACCTTCCCCTGTATTAATCTCAAATTTTTACTTCTCAGAGCAAAGAGGGAATGCATTGCCTCTCTTCGCTCCAGGGATCTCACTTCACCAAGCTTCCACGCTTGCAGGTTCCCAGTTCTGACCACAAAACTGCAAGCCCTTCACAACCTCAGTGTCCATTTTTATTCTGCAGAAACCAAAGAGCTGCGTGGGCAACAGTGAGAAGAGGCAGAAATGTGCTCGGTGTCTTTCAGTGTGAGACAGGGTGCAGAGAAAGCCCTGCAAGCTGTAGGATCTCCTGGATTCCTTGCCTTGAGTGCCGCTAAGCCAAGGTTTTTTCCAATTCCGGCTGAAGCACCTTTTAAAAAAGAATCATGGAATATCATATGTGGAAGGGGCTCACAAGGATCATCTAGTCCAGCCCCTGGCCCTGCACAAAGCAAAACATAACAAAATGCTATTTTTTTTTTCTCTCATAATTCACACTCACTTCTCACCTGCAATTTCTTAAATGCAAAAATACAGTCTTATGAAAGTTATTTTTGCTTCCCATTGAGCTAAGTTTGTCTGCTGACCAGTATTTTCGTATTATATATATATATATTTTTATTATATATATAATCTAGGTATTGTATGCACCCCATAAAGCTGATCCATTGGTTTTTCAGTAAATTGCAGACCTGGCCACGAATTAACCAACAAGTAATATGAAACACTATTCTGCTTCTCAGCCTGGATTAAATACCAGCTGCTTTGATCAAACGTGTAAAAAAAAAAAATCTATTACTTCCTAATGAACATAATGTTCTACAATCAACTTGATTGGTATTATGCAGGGAATTACAATTTTACTCATTGTTGCTGGGAATGATACATTCCACTGCAGCATCAACCAGGCCACAGAGATAAGAGGCTTTAAGAGTTTAATTAGAAAGGTTTTTAGTCTCAAAGATATGCAAAGGAGATTAATACTAGTGGGCTTGAAAGCTGCATGGGATCTCTGGTGACAACTCCTGCTTTGAGGCAAATACTTGTTTTCTGATTAAAACCCACAGCACTGGAAGCGCTTTGAACAGATCTGTGCAGACGTCCCTGCCCTCCAGCGGCAGTGGCAATCAAAATATTGACACTAATCCGGATCTCTGCTCCCAGGGGTGCCGAGGGAAACGACTGGGATTTGCAGCGGCTGCCCACGGGGAGGTTTCCCACAGAGCTGGGGCTGTCTGTCGGTCGGAGCCACCACCATCCTCTTCCGTGGTGCCGCCAACAAAACCAAAACCGCCGGATGCCGACACTAAACTTCTACCAAAGAAAGTTGTCGAAGATGGAGGATTGGAACGATCTGGCTCTGCCGCGGGGAACCATCGTGGAGCTGTAGAAATATGATGTTTGTGTTTAAGGAAATAATTTCGTCGCTCCTGATCTTTGTAAAAAACCCCACTGGGAGGACGCAAAGATTTTGTGAGCTTCATCACGGGAGTCTTAGGACAAAAGCACTGCAGTTTATAATGTGGAAAGCTTAGAATGATAGAATGGCTTGGGATGGAAGGGACCTTAAAGTCCATCCCATCCCACCCCCTGCCATGGGCAGGGACACCTTCCGCTACCCCAGGTTGCTCCAAGCCCCATCCCGCCTGGCCTTGGACACTGCCAGGGATGGGGCAACCACAGCTTCTCTGGGCAACCTGTGCCAGGGCCTCCCCACCCTCCCAGGGAACAATTCCTTCCCAATATCCCATCTGACCCTGCCCTCTGGCAGTTGAAGCCATTCCCTGTGTCCTGTCCCTCCATCCCTTGTCAAGAGTCTCTCTCCATCTTTCCTGGAGGGAAAGGATCAGGCCCTGCAAGGCCACAATGAGGTCACTCCATGGCTTCTCCCATCCAGGCTGAACAATCCCAGCTTTCCCAGCCTTTCCTCCCGGCAGAGCTGCTCCATCCCTGTGATCATCTTTGTGGCCCTCCTTTGAATCCTAATCCTGCTTTGTATCCTAATCCTGCTTTGTATCCTAATCCTCCTTTGGGTCCCAATCCTCCTTTGGATCCCAATCACTGCTCACAAGCGGAACAACAATTATACAGAAACAGACACCAGCGCTGAAGAGTGAATATGAGCTTTCTGAGACGGAAACAGAGAGATAAATCTGAGAAGCGTGAGGGGGAGGGAACGAGAGTGACCCAGTCTAACACCTCTGCCAGATTGGTTTCCTGAATGCATTTTGCACTTCTGTGTGAGAGAACAGAGCAGTACTAATTTTGGAGCTGATTTTGGAGCCTTCTCATGTGGAGGGTGGCTGCGGCAGATACACCTTGTTCGTACCAGGCATCAAAAAGGGAGCCTTTAACAGATGCCTGCCTGGCACTGTGGGTGCTGTGAGTGTGGGAATAGCCTTGGCAGATGAACAGCCGCAATCAGATGTCAAACAAGAAGTCCTGTTTGAATCAACAAAACTTCTCTGCGCCGCCGAGCGCTCCAAATGTTGCGCCACAAGTACGTGCGTGGCGTGTGCCATAAATGTCTCCTCCTAAAGGAGCAAGTATGGTGAAGGTTTTGACGGTGGAAAATGGAATGTTTTGCCCCGTGAAAACTGTTAACTTTGTTCCTTAGAAAGCCTAGACAGCCGTGGGAAAAGCAACAGCTCGCAGGGTACATATGTCTCCTTTACCTAGGGCAGCTGGTATCAGTGTGGTTTAAAAAAAAAAAAACAACACTCCCAAACAAGACCAGTTTCTGAGGAGAAAAAAGAAATAAAATAGTCAAAACCAAAGAACTTGATCCTAGCCCGAGACAGAAGAATTAAATTTTCTTTTAAGGGGAATGTGTTTGAAGGCGCGGAACTCGGCGAAAAGGCAGAGGAGAAACCAGCGTATCCCGTCGGAATTGCTGGCTTAAAGCAACAGCAAAACAGGGTGAGGAAAGCCTTTCAGCCTTTCAGCCAGAGCTGGTGCCACAAGGACACCCACCTGTGGGATTACGCCGAGTCCAAATGGAAAGAGAACCTGCCTGGCAGAAGCCGACCGCTCATGCCCTGTGGTGAGAGAACCAGATACATGCAAACACTCATCTTTTTATTCTGCTGCCTTTTAATCCAAACTTCTGATTTTGCCCTGCAGGGAAGGAGAAGCTTCACACAGCAAGGGCACGAGGCTTGTTTAAAGTCTGCCAAATGCTCGTGGCGTCTGAACTACCGTTCTCCTGAAGCACACCAATTTAGCATCAAGTGGAGGAGAAATCCCAACTTGCACGAGACTGGCCCCGGGTCTTGCAATGGTTCCAGTCCAGGAGTGGTGCCTCAGAGGAGCTGGAGCACAGGGCTGGTCCACAAGCAGTGTTTGAGTGGCTGTGATTGATGCTGAACTCCTGCTAGTCCTCCCCCTCCAAGAATGTGTCACTCCCTGGTCCCCTTACAAATCACAGGCACATAATAATTCTTGCCAGGTAAAACACTGGGCTGCCAGCATAAATTAATAAAGCTGTGGAGGACTCTTCTGGCAAATAATGGTCACTTTGTGTACAGTATGATGGGAGAGCTGTGGTGGAAATGAAAGCAATGGCATCATCGAATTTCAGAATAAACTGTCTAAATCACAGAGTACCAGAACAGCTGGGGTTGGAAGGGCCCTCTGGAGCTCATCCAGTCCAGTCCCCTGCCCAGGCAGGGTCACCTGGAGCAGGTGACACAGGAACACACCCAGCTGGGTTTGGGATGTCTCCAGAGAGGGAGACTCCAGGCCCTCCCTGGGCAGCTGTTCCAGGGCTCTGCCCCCTCCATGGACACAAGTTCTTCCTCACGTTGGGGTGGAACTCGTTGTGGTTGAGTTCGTGGCCATTGCTCCTCATCCTGGCCCTGGCACCACTGAGCAGAGCCTGGCCCCATCCCCTGACACCCCCTGGAGATGTTTGTGTGGATTGATGGGATCCCCTCTCAGCCTTCCCTTCTCCAGCCTGACCAGGCCCAGCTCCCGCAGGCTCTGCCCATCCCAGAGATGCTCCAGACCCCAAATCCTCTCTGTGGCCTCCCCTGGACCCTCTCCAGCAGCTCCTGGTCTCTGCTGTCCTGAGGAATGCACCTCAGGATACCAGTGTATATATATATACAAACACACACACACACATATATATATATATATATATGTATGTATGTGTATATATGTATATATACACAGAGAGAGAGATACAGAGAGATAGATTAGATATAGATAGGTATAGATATAGATATCTATATCTACATCTAAGAAAAGATGTAGATAGATATAGGTATATCTTATTGGCTTGCTTGCAGTAGGCTGCTAAAATTCAAGCATTCCTAACTCTGGCACAATTTTAAAGCATTAATTACCTTTAATGTACGTGTAATTATACCAGGTATGAAACAGATCCCAAATCTCTTCTTAACCGATAATGCCCTTGGCGTTTCCAGTCGCCTGGGACGAAGGTTACGAAACCAACGAGGAGGATCCAAACGCCAGGGAGCACCCCCAGGCCTGCAGGCTTCCCCAGCACTGGCAAAGCCCCCTGTCCTCTTGGCCAAGTGGTTGAGCTGGGCGTGGTCGTTGTTTTTGTTCACAGCTTCAACTCGAAAGGCACAGGAGCAGTCACAGAGCTGCATTTCCTTTTACCGCAGTGGCAGCCCCAGCGCGTCGGTTCGCTCTCTCGTGAATGGCGATGGGTGTCCTGTCAAGCCCAAGCTGCTGTGGAGTGGAAGGTTCTGCGTGTGTAAAATCCTGCCACGCACACGAGTCTTCAGGCCACGCACCCCATGGCTCGGTCCTGTTCCTCTTTCCCGTCTCTCAGCACCGCGTCCAAGTGGCTTTTGGATGTTTCCAGGGACAGAGGCTTCACAGCCTCTCTGCTCCAGTGCTTGGTCACTCTCACAGGAGGAAAGAGTTTCATTTAATCGCCTGTTAGTTGGTTTTCTCTTTGGGTTTTAGCATAACCACTTTTATTTCTGCAGAAGTTCATACACGGTGTTTGACCGTTCGGCAGTGAATGTTTGCTGTGCTCACTCCACTCGGAAAGAGAAAAAAAAAAGGATAAAAGAAAAGAGGAAAGACAGAAAAAAAAACGTGTGAAGGAGAGGAAAGAAGGAGGAGAGGAAAAGGCTGTCGGGAACATTCACTGAAGTTATTAGAGATCCAAAAAGAAAAGAGAATTTTCTGCTAGTTGAGCTGGTGTCAAACACCTGAAAAGTGAGGAAGATGGGAAAGACCACGGAAGGCAGGCTGGAGTTACTCTAAACAAACACATCCCTGCAGATTTGTTTCTCTCTGCAACAACGTGTAGCTGAAAAAGATTTATTCCCAGGCTTTATTCCCGCAGGATGCTGGGCTGTGATCCTCCCTGCTTCCCCCTGATTTGCCAGACGTGTCACATTTGGCTGGTTCCCTGCCGAGCTGCAATTTAACCCAGTGTCCTGAGGCAGCCCTGCACCGAAGGAGGAGAAATTCTCGATAGTGTTCTGCTTCTGGTTAATTTAGTGCTGAAACGCAGGGCGAGGAGAAATCTGGTACCGAAAAGCAGAAAGTTAGAGAGATACAAAAAAAATATAAAATTTCAAGACAGTTTGCTTCAATTGTGTGACAGAGACAGTTGAAAGAAATCCATCACAGAGGAAGTTAGTCGTTGGAATAATCATTATTTTGTGTAAAAGATAACCATTAATTACCAGCAGAATAAGTTGTGCCTAAATTTATAGAAAATTAATAAATTATGTTAAATATCTACAGAAACATGCTTGAAAAGAGGAGATGGAGTGAATTTCAGAAGCCAAGTTTTGTGTGTGTGTGGTACAATCCTGTACATTTTGCATTATATTTTTAAATTTTTTTTTTAATCTTAAACTCACAAATTTTACTGTCAACCTTAAAATTCACAGCAAGGAAAAAAATTTAACTTGATAGAGCAACACACAGAAATTACTTAGCTCTTCTTAAGTGATCATATGATTAACTGAAGCACTGTTTGTTTAAATATAAATAAAATAAGTATTTATATTTGAATTTATATAATTTGGATACATTCATATAGGCCTTTGGTGACAGAAACGTCATGAGCACTGCATAGGCAACTTTCAGCCTGACAAAATCTGCAGGCAAAATTTTTATTTCTGTGCTGGATGTTTTCGTGAGGTTCTGAAACCCTTTCAAAGTGACACAAACCTCTGATATTCCAGTTTGCATAATAAATAACAGGGGTGCATGTTATGCTTAACCACTGTGTCTTAACAAATTGTTAGCTGAAATGACTTGGAATGGTTATTTGGGTTTTAAATTTTGGAAATTACTATTTTTACATACTCATTCTGAAATGCCATGGCATTACTGAAATGCCTTTTATTCATTTTTCTTTTTTTTTCTTCCAGTTGGTTTAAAAAACATGGAAAATTAAAGAAATGAAAACCATGGTGCCTAATAAGTAACAAGTTGTTTATTAACTAGATATTTAAATTAGATATTAATTAATTGTAGTTAAGGTCTAAGAGAAGGATATGACTAGAGTTACTATGAATCAAAATAAAAGAAATCTGTTTGATATTTTCACTTGTAAAAAAATCATTTGGGGAAATTAATTTCTGGGGCTGCTGCAGGAAGATTTTTCTGAAGTTCTTTCTGAGCTCAAGGAGGAGGGCAGCTCTCTTAAGGGGGATGTGAGAAATTAGTAAAATCACAAATTATTTCAGACGTGTGTAAAGGGAAAGAGATCAGGCAGGGCCATGGCAAATGCAATTAAACTCTCAGGGACAATTTGTGCCTTGCTGAAAAGGCTGACACAAATTTCAGTGGGGATACAAAAGGGTACTTCCCTTTACCTCTGATTCAGTCAAATTCACACAAGAAGGAGGGGAAGAAAAAAAAAAAGGAAGAAGAAAAAAAAGATTAGGAGGGATGGACTTCACCTCCTAAAAGTGTCAGGGTTCTTGTGCTGGTGATTCTCTTGACATTAAGAGGATCATTTGTGTTATCCATGACCACGAGTCCAATGGGATTATAAGGAATTAACACGCAAAAAGGAAAGTGCCAGATTGTACCAAATTAGTGATTTCTTAAATCCAAGAGAGAAAGTATTTTAGGAAAAGGAATCTAGACTCCCAATATATAATTAGCACTAGTTAAAACTGTGCAGTGCTTACATGGCTGATACAAGTTTGCCTGTGAGACCAACCTAAATATTTCCATTGCATTATGTTCTAGGGAAAAGATTTTCCTTAAATACGATTTTTCCAAACTTCTGTTGTGCCTAGAAGATCCCTGCAGTTTAAAATTCTCCAGTTCGTGGCAACCTGATTATTCTTCAATAGGAGGCCAGTGGGTTTTACATGTCCTGCCTCAGAAAACAGTAAAAAACCCCACACAATTGCCATGCAGTCTAATGATGAGGAAATATATTGAGGCATAACTGCTCTTTACAATGACTTTCTGACATTTTCACTGTAAAAGAAATATTAGTCTAGGTGCAAAGTGAAAGATCCTTGACGTGTGGACAACCACAATAAACACCCCAGTTTTCTAGGGTAGAAAGGGGAGAACCTTTTGTGCAATCAGAAGGCTTTTTGTCCCCCCAGGATCATAGGAAAATGAATATAAAAATGTTCACGTTTACTAGGAACCAGGCAATGTTTAGTTCAAATATTCAATTACATGTCAAAACCCCCCACAACCAACAATATAAATACAAGGTACACCAGCCCCCACATTGCAAAAGGTAAACAAATGCAGTATGTCACCACTCCACTTGTGAAAATTCGGGATTTCGGGAGGAGTGTTGCTAACGAAACCTGACTGCTGCAGAAAAAGTGAGGTGCAAAAACCATCCTGTGTGCACAACGGATGCTCACAGGCATAAATTAGATGTTTGTTTGTATATAATTCAAATTTCAGTTAAACTGTACAACCCATCTCTGTAAATGGTGGGTATATTTCATATAGCACGGCACCAGAGTATTGCCTTCCAGAAATCCAGACTCACAAGCAGCAGCAAGTGCACAGTCAAAAGACCAAGAGCCATCCACTGCTATTAGATTCAGTGTAATTAAGCTTGGCACAGCTGCTTAACAGTATGCATGCCATCAAATAAAGGAGTGGGAGAAACAGCAGTGTGATACTGGGGTGCAAAACCACCAAACATAGGCTGTAAAAGCACATTTTAGGAGCACTTTGGTGGTGTTTTCAGCTCTTCAGGCTTCATTTTAAATGTTTTGGGCTCCCAGTGTAAGAAAGATGTAGATAAATTGGTGTGCCCTCGGCAAAGGACCGCCAAAATGCTGGGGCAATTGAGCACTTGCTGTGTGAGGAGAGGCTGGAGGAGGCAGATTTTGTTTTGAAAGGCAGGGGAAAAAGACCTGAGAGGACCTAACATCGTCTTTCTAATGCCTATGTGAACATTCCTGAGAAAACAAAAACTTTTTACTGACGTGATTTCTGACTGGAAACACAGAAAAGAACTAAAAACAGCAACGTGAGGACAATCAACATTGTTATTCCAAGACTCTGCTTGTCAAAGCCCACGGGAAATAGGTGTGAGTTTTGTGTCGACCCTGCTTTGATTGGGGTTTTGGGCTAAAAAACTTCCTGAGGTCCATCCCGTCCGGAGTAATTCCATGGTTTGCACTACTGAGAAAAGCTGTGAGGAACACGAGGAGGAGATAAAGTTATTAAGAAATGCATCGGTGCCAGAGTTTAGGCACTGCCATAATTTTGTCAAAAAATCCTGAGCATGGAATGCTGAGAAGTGTGTGTAGTTGAGCTGAGTAAGGAAAGGCACTCTTATTTTTGTCTGGTGACTCATGGTGACCTTAGTTAGAGCTCATTTTTGCACTTTTAAACCATGGTCACAAACGAAAAGTTAAGATAAAGACAGGGACAATTTTGCAGAAAGATCAAGAAGAGTCGGTGCTAAATCTCCTGTTTCTAAATGGCTAGAATTAAAATAGTTTACCTGGGAAGAATTAAACTAAATTCATATCCTCCCTACCAATAAAGCTTGAAACCCACGCACCTTTAAAGTTTACCTTTTCAGATATATTCACTAGATTCAGAGTGGACTTTTGTTTAGTTGGAATGCAAAATCCAAGAATTATTTTCCTTTTAATCTCTTTTTTTTCACTGGACCTAAGCCAAGGTACAAGAACTCTTCTTTGAGGCCCCAAAATTCTATTTCCTTGGGGACATAAAGCTTAGAAATGCGGCATAATCTAGAAAGAGCAAGAGGTTTTGCTTTGTAATACAAGCATGTCTCTAAGTTAAATCACAATTCACTTGCTGAACTAGACTGTAAACACCAATATTTCATTTTAATTTTTTATTTGAGGCATAGATGGACTGGATTCACTCCCAGACTGCCTTTGCAATACTGAGCTTCACCCATTAGCAAACCCTAAATAAATGACTCTTCCTCTTAATTAAGTGTTTAAACATCTGTGTAGGTGAACTCTGGTGTAGTTACCTCAAAATGAGATCCTGCACTTCTCTTTGTGTGTTGTACAATTTTTTTCCTGGTAGTTCTGAGTCCTGCTTCACAAATCCAAGATCCTTATGCACAGCATTATATACAATATGCTCTGCAATTAAGCAGCATATGGCACCAAAGTAAAATTATATATTTTCCTTCAGCTAACAGCAAGTAAAAAAAAAAAAAAAAAAAAATTAGAGAACAAACTCGTAGAGCACGGTTCTTTTTTAGCAGTTTAAGAATTTAGAGAAAATTCCAAAGAGATATCAATAAACCCAGGGTGGTGTGACATCTTGTCACTCCCAAATATGAGGTTGTGTATTTTTGCTTAGACCTGATTGTTTCAATTAAGCAGTGTTCCCGTTCTTGCATAATTATCTCCATATAAGCTGTCATTTTACTTTCAAACGGCAGGCTGGAGACTACTTAGTTCCTAACTAGAAAGAACAGTTGTGTTTTTAAGTAAACAAAGATATCAAGGACTGAAAACATTCTTATGCTGCCTGCCAAAAATATTATAAATGTACTGGGATTTTTAGCAGTCACTCTGCTGCAATCACTGATTAAGTGTGCTACCAAATATCATAGACTTACATGTTTTAGGCAAATTCTGAGGATTTCCGATGCTGACAACTGTAAAAGAGATAAATGAAGAAAGATTATACATTGTAATTACACCATTTCACTGTGTTAACTACATATTAAAGGACTCACTTGCATTTTCTGAATATGTAATTCCCACTTAAACTAAATTAACTGCTCTTATACTGGTCTTCACAGATATTTAGGATTTATATGCCAATCAGTGAAATGAACACAGTACATCACTCTTTTTCTTCCATATCAGAAACTGCAGGCCACACAAGGCATTTTCTACATAATTCTTTTCATATCCCTACCGCCATACGGCCAAGGATTCCCCAAAGTTATTTTGCAAACTGTTATCCTCTCCATGAAGATGGAAAAAACCCGAAAACACGGCAGGAGAAAGCAGGTGTACAGCGAAGCATAGCACGGAAAATGAATAATGTACTTTTTGTGCTCAGCACTTCCAGCGCAGACACGAATTCAAACAATGCCGCCAAGAAAGGCTAAATTCTAAGGTTAAGCAGAAAAAAAAGTCAATATTGTGCCCAAATATTGATACACACATACTGACTCACAGCTTTTCCGGAGCCTGCAAGACTTTGGTTTGGGGTCAGGCTTGAGAGACATTTATTGTCCCAGGGGTATGAGCACTGCAACACATCAGTCTTGATCAGTATTTTATTAGTTTAAAAATAAAACCAGCAAAAAAATTTCCTAATTTTGTCATGAAAATACGACTCATTCTATTCAGGATTAAGTGTTTTCTCGCTAAATAGGCAAATTTCGAAAGGATGGAGGGTAAGGAAAATGAACTGAGTGAAACGTGGCTCATCTACCACAGTTATAAGAAATGATCAGTTTTTTAACGACTTACATAAGTTGTTAAAAAGTGTTTAACACTTACACAAGCGTTTAACACAAAATAAGAAAATAAAATACTGACACCTAGAACGGCAATAACACGTCCCTTTCGGCTTGTTTAAAAGTGCCCTGCTGAGTCAATCTGGCCCCAAAAATGTTCAGGTACGCCAAGGTGTGTTTGTCCCTGAGCTTGTAAATAAGGGAACGTAGAGAAAAACCGAAGGGAAAAACGGGAGCAAATTGCCTCAAACAAATGGCTACACCAGGGGAGGAGGCTCCAGCCTCTTTCAGCTCCCCTGGCGCATCCACTCCCGAGTCCGCAGGCGGCCGGCAGGGTCTCCTCACACGCACCTTCCCAGCCTGTCGGGAGGGAGGGATGGATAACACTGCTGGCAGGAGCTCCCGGCTGAGCCGTGCTGAGCGGGAGGATCAAGCGGCTTTGGAGCCAAAATGCAGTTTTCCCGCTGATCCTCCACATCGGAACAGCGTTTGGGCTGCACCCCGGGTCCTTTCTTGAGCCAGCGAACACCTCCCCGGGGAGAAGGCACGCATCAAACGCAGCCAATAATCGTGGTTTTGCTGTCTCTGGGGCCATTTCGTGGGTGGGGAGAGCTTAGTTTAATAAGACCCCGCTTCCAGCAAAGCTCTTAAGCTTGTGTTTAACCCCAGACACAAGAAAATTCGTGCTAAAGTCTCAGAACAACTTGTACTTAATATCTACATGCGCTTAAGATATTCAGCCAGTCGTGTCTCAAGAAGAGAAAAATTGGTGTTGTCGTTATGTTAGTGCAGATTAAACAAATCACCAGGTTTGAAGTGTTATGTGGTGAGGGCCATGACACGCTGATGTGCTGGGTGCAGCCAGGAAACACAAATTTTCCAATTTCTTCGCTGGGATTCTTGTTTAGCAAATGAGAGCTGCAGTTCTGCAAGCACTTGCACAGGCTGCATGTGGACAGGCGTGCTCGTTTGCGTGTGGGGAACAGCAGATATACATTCAAGTCAGGAATTTGGGCTTCTCTAATTTCGATTTTCGTGAAAGTGTATGCCAGTTTGTATTCTATACAGGGAGCTCAGGTTCATGCAAAGCACTACAGACTAAATTTTATGAATTTTGATGTGAAAAATGAAGTTTAAATGTCTTATTAGCCACCAGGCCGACACTCCCTTGGCATCAGAAGTTGGGGTAGGACATTCACTGTCATATTTTCAGAATTGTTTAAAATTATTGTGCCAGTTGTGAATCACCTTTCATGCCAAGCTTTAGAATACTGACAGGGACAATCAGTGTGATTTTTGTACATATATCTTTTCACCGTGTTTGTTTCCTTTTATATTCAGCAGGGTCCTTGTGTCCATGTCTAAACAAATTTAGTACTTAGAGCTGTAATTTTATAGTCCTACAGTGATGCTGAAACAATGTGTTCTAATCTAGGAAGCATATCCATTTTCATAAGAGATAATATATATCTCCAAGGGTTTTTCTAATTACATTAAGCCCATTTAAACCTCTGATTACTGCAGTGAAAATGTGTATTCTTTAATGGATCAGACGTAGCAGCTTCCAGAAGCAGATGAAGGTACTTAATTCAGTTTGCAGTTTCATTAATGCAGACTTCAAAATAATTTAGAGACATAATCAACACTGGCAATTCCCCTATGGTTTTATTAGATATGTCTTTACCTTTTTTTGTTGTTGTTGTGTGTTTGTTTGTTTTAATTATCATTATTTAGTGCTTGTTCAAAGGTAAAAAAAAAAGGCATTATATTTAAACTTCATAGTGTATTCTTCTGATACACAATATTTGTAACATAGCATGTATTTGGAATCTGGAATCTGTTTTATTTGCAAAACCAGTAACAAGTAACAAGAAAAAAATGTGAATCCTGTACTGCATCTTTGCTTTACACTGCTTTAGGAAAATAATTGCTTGCCAGCCTGCTTCTTCTCGTGTAGGTGTTCTGCCTAACTACTTCAGATCTGTTAATCTTCGTCCTGGGCTCCACTCAGATCTTTTACAGCCCCGAAAACATCCAGCAGTTTTGGAGACCCTGGGACACTGCCTGTCAGTGCTGGATCCTGCAATGAAGAGAACTTTACACCTGTACCGTGAGGCAGCTTGGATTTATTCCCCCAGGAAAGGCAATAACCCCGTAGTTAGTGAAGATTTCGCGTTCATAAATCCTTCACAGCATCACTCCCGCCCGTAAAACCCCGTAAAAGGAGAGGGAAAACACTCAGATTTATGTTCTGGTTCAGCACAAAAGTTTGAGGATCGAATTCATTGCCAAGACTGCAGAAGTGGAGAGGAGAGGGCAACCAAAACGAGTGCTGGAAAGCTGTTGGGTGCACCCCCACCCTCAAACTCACTGTCACAGATCACACATAAAAGTGTGTTTAGCCTCAGAAAAACGCAGTGCAAACAACAGTGTGTTCAGGACAGGAAAGCAATCCTTTCTCCAAAGTAAAGACTTTTGGATACTCTGCTCCCTTACACTCTGGTTAGGCAGTGGGATCCCAAGTACAGTGTGTTTTGGGTTTCAGTATTCTGCTCTCAGTTGTCAATTTGGTTCTTATTTCACTGATTTGGCTTAGGTTGGACAGGGCTGGGAGCAGCCTGGGATAGTGGAAGGTGTCCCTGCCCATGGCAGGGGGTGGAACGAGGTGGTCTTTAGTGTCCCTTCCAACCCAGGCCATTCTGGGGTTTTCTGATTCTATGAGCAAAATAGATTATGCTAATTCTAGTAGTGTATTATAAAGATTTTTTAGATACAAATAAGCCATGTACACCCCATAAGTGCCTGGAATAGCTTCTTTAAAAGAATCATGGAAGCCTGGAATCGTTTGGGTGGGAAGGGACCTTAAAGCCCATCCAGTCCCACCCCTGCCATGGGCAGGGACACCTTCCACTATCCCAGGCTGCTCCAAGCCCCGTCCAACCTGGCCTTGGACACTGCCAGGGATCCAGGGGCAGCCACAGCTTCTCTGGGCAACCTGTGCCAGGGCCTCCCCACCCTCCCAGGGAACAATTCCTTCCCAATATCCCATCTATCCCTGCCCTCTGGCAGTCGAAGCCGTTCCCTGCTTTTCTAGCAATGTATTAAAGAAGAAATCTGTAAAAAGTGTTCTAATTCAAATAATTATATTTATGTGGGGTTGAAAAGCACAGGCACAGACTTGACATCACTCTCAGGGGTGTTGACTTCAGCAGAGGAGCTGTTACCTCAGCAGTTGCTGGTGATGAGGACTCATGATTTTTGCCCTGCTGTGCTGACTTTGTTTCGAAAACTTGAGAGTTTGGACATGCTGGAAAAACCACTGTGGAAGGACACCAGCACAGGGAATGTTTATGCTGAGGAAAGGCTGCGGAAGGTCGGTTTGTTTAGCCTCAAGAAGAAAAGGTTAAAAGTGATTTAAATTCAGGTTTCTTTGCCATAAAGGGAGGAGCATGATGCAGAAGAGAGAATGAGAGTCAGAGCAGCAGAGCTGCAGGATGAGAGGCACAAGGGTTGCATGGAGGGAGGTTTCCACTGGCTCTCTTTAATAAGGAGAAGCCTATTCAAGGTCAGGACGATTAAGTCCTGGAAGTGCTCCCAGAGAGCTGGCAAAATCTCTGTCCTGGAATTACACTTTTTTTTTATTTCTTGACCAGCCAGGGCCCTGGGGATACTAATCCAAGCCTGAAGTAATCCCTGCTTTGAATAACACAACCTCGGATGTTCTTTTACTTCACACAGTTTTGCGATCAATCCTGGCAAATCCCCTGAACTCTGCACTTACAGAGCTCAGACCCTTCCAAAACCATGACTTTTTATTCCCAGCCCTTCTTGTATAAATTTGTTAAACATAAAAGTGAAAGCAGGCCTGCTAGAAAATGATCTTTGATCTATGGAAGATGAGGATCCCTTCCTTCCTGTAGGTTAAGCTGTAAATCAGAAACTTGCCCGATGTTCGGTGTTTTCCCTTCTCTACAACATCTGAGATGAAAATGAGGGTATTAAAACGTTTCACCTATGTCGAAAATGCTTTAGTGAAACGTGAATTTATTAATTAATAACTGTATATTGTATAATAAAAATTAAAATACATTAAATTCATAATATAAAATATTTATATAATTAAGAAGAAGAAGAAGAAAAGAAGAAGAAGAAGAAGAAGAAGAAGAAGAAGAAGAAGAAGAAGAAGAAGTAGTAATATAAAATATATTATGTATAATAATATATGCCTGACACACAACACCAGGAGACACCATGACCCTTTGTAAAACACATCACGCTGCAATGGAATTTTTGGGGGGCAAAGGAGGAGGGGCTATGAAAGTTATACCAAATCCTGTATTCTCAGCTGGAATTTTTTTTTCCCTTGCATTTCAAATAGACTTAGAGGAAAAAAAAAAATAAACACACGTGTTTAATAAACACACATGTACTAGCAAAGGGTGAAAGTGGGAACAAGCATCATTACCTTTTATGCAGAATCAGAAAAAGCTGCTCTAATCCCAAGGACAGAGAATGTCAGTCCTTGAGGTTTCCCTGGGAGGTCAAACTGTGAAGCCAATGAATTATATAACTTGCACAGTGAGGTAAAAAAATTCTATTTCCTATACTCTGTTGTCAGTCTTATATGAAATACATCCCTCTGTGTGGGTGACACATATTGCCTCTGGCAAAGCAGAAAAAATCAGAATGAGCCAATAGATAAGGGTTTTGGTTGGGATTACTATATGAGAGAAAGAAAAAATAATGTTAATTTTGAAACATCATTTATTCAATTCTAGTAGTCATGATAAAACAACTATTAAGCAAATTCTCTTTAGTATTTCCTATACAAGGTCTATATAATTAGAATATCTTCAAGTTGTCGTGTTTGGTCTGGATCCTACAGATAAATTCTGATGTCTCAAAGTCTCAGGTTCTCATGGTTGTTTTCCTCAAGGCATTCACTAATATATGCTAAGCTAGTGTAAAAATCTGAGTATAGGATTAATCTAACTAATTAAACTGTATGTAAAAAAACAAGCTTACAAGAGGGTAATGTTTTCTCAAAGACAGGTCCTTTGGGCAAGTCAAGACAAAATAAAATAAATACAAAAAAAAAAAACCAACAACAAAACTGTCAATTTCTGAAAGTTTAGACCACAGCAGTTTTTAGCACCATGAATGATTAAATAATTGGGAGTGTAAGATAAGGAGTTTTGTAAAAGACAAATTTGCTCTGTGTAGTCCATCTTGCTGCAATTTCAGAGTTGGAAATTTGTCATTTCTAATTATAGCTTTCTTTTCAACTCCTTGAATCCCTCCAGTTTCCTTTAGGCTATTTGGATATTTTTAGGACAGAGCTGTGTGTTGAGTAATATAAGCCTATTATAGGAAGGCAGGAAGGCAGGAAGGCAGGAAGGCAGGAAGGAAGGAAGGAAGGAAGGAAGGAAGGAAACAGTGAAACAGGAAGAAAAAAGAAAGAAGAAAGAAAGAAAGAAAGAAAGAAAGAAAGAAAGAAAGAAAAGAAAGAAAAGAAAGAAAAGAAAGAGAAAAAGATCAAAACATTTAAAATGAAATATCAAGAATCTTCATTTGCTAAGCTATTCTTTTCTCTTTGTGAATGTTGAATTCTGTAGCGTATCTTTTCAACCCTAAATGAACCATGAAGTCAAAACCTTACTTTTAGACTTTTATTTGTTCCTAGAGCAAGGAACTCTGCTTGTTCAGGTCCTGTGATTTTGCAAATGAACTCATGATTCAACAGCCTGAGCAACAATTTGTCAAAATAGGCCAGATACCAAAACTGGTTTGAACTTTTTACTCATTAACTCAGTCAGTTAGACAGGACTGAGGCAATCAAGATTTTTTAAGTGTCTTTAGGTGTTTAAAAACCTCTGCTTACTTACAGGCATTTATCCAAAAATAGCAAGTTTCAGCAGGTGTCAAAAAAAAGACTTACTGCCTTTTTGCGTGAGTTTTAGGTAAAGTTGAACATGCAGCACTGATGCTGTGGACTGTGCAAATATAGATATATATTTTTCTTTTTTTGGTTCACTTGGCTCTGATTAAATTAAACAAACATTTTGCTGCAGATGGATATGCTCCTCGGTTGTGACCGTCACCAGCTCACCCATCTTGGGAAGAACTCGTGTTGTTTAATTGTATTAATAATGGGATTGAAGTTTTAAATCACTGTGCATGTAGCAAGTTTATTTTGGAAAAAAAGAGATAGGAATGTTACGGTTTAAGAAAGGATTGCTTTCCCACAGGCTAGGCAGCCAGTGCTATTCCCAAGATTACAGAAAGCAGGCTCTGCTTCCTAAGAGTATCCCTAAGCAGCTTAGATCGATTCCTTTTTCACAGGGCATGCTCTGGCTGCTGCTCTTATTCACATGAAACATTTTATGTGTGTAGCTGGCTCCATTGAGTTGGGTTACTGGAGAGAGAGATATCTATTTGAAGCTACATAACTCGGAAGCAGCCTTTCAATCAAAGGGTTGCCCATGTTTCCCAAACTAATGATCAATTTGGTTTAATAGCTGCTTAATTATCAGATGTTTCTTTTTAAATAGAAGTCTAATAACTCACTGAATTGGGCCATAATTAAGTATGAAATTATTTTCCAATGGTAATGTGTTTTCTTTTCTTCTCATTTCCCTTATTTCTGTTTTTCCCCACCTCTTTTTTGGCTGGATCTGGTATGCATTCTCTTATTATTCATGTGGCTTTAAACGTGGTTAACTA
Organism: Amblyornis subalaris; assembly: GCA_018881555.1. Taxonomy (NCBI): domain Eukaryota; kingdom Metazoa; phylum Chordata; class Aves; order Passeriformes; family Ptilonorhynchidae; genus Amblyornis; species Amblyornis subalaris. Next base: position 686,143 of record JACAXG010000195.1, read on the forward strand.
CCAGTCTTCTGTAAAAATAAATAAATAAAGTCAGAAGCTGGTAATTTAAACTTCCTTCTGCTTAATTGGGTAGCTAATGGGAGGAATTTGAATTTGCAGTCCTGCAAGCACAGCTTTTGCATAGCTCTGCCAATTCAAACACATTTTGCTGGGCACTGGAATGTTGATACGGCCAAATTAATTGGAAAATGGGAGAAGTGAATTAAAAAATAATTTATTTCTCCGTGGAAGGGCAGACAAATAAAAATGTGCCTGTCTGGCTCCCTGTGGCCCAGTAAGCCTTGGGCTATTAGCAGTTGGCATGGATTAAAGCAGCCTTCATGCTCCCAGCTATCCAAAACCATGGGATTGCTTCCCACTTAGAATTGATAAAATCAGAGGCTGGATGAGGAAAATTCCCTGTTCTTCATGGCACTGATTTTTTTTTCCTGGTGCGCGTTTGTCACTGGCACACAGTTTCTGGGTATTATTTTAAAATATTAAACACTGGTGGTGGTGCCATCTGTCCAAAGAGAATATTTTGTGTTTTATTACGGACAGGGCAGGTGTTTTAAACACTGAGGCACCCAGACCCCAGCTCTTGTAAAGTCACAAGAAGTCTAGAGGAACATGAGTCCCTGGCTAAGGAAGAAATTTAAGGAGTCTGAGACGAAGTACTCAGTAATAGGTAATTTAGCTGAGGCAGTTTAGCAAAATCAAAAGTCTTGTAAAGGCCATTCCTGAGTGAAAAAAAAGATTTTTTTTTTTCCTTTTTGTTTCAAAACAGAATTTAGGTGGCGAATTTTCTCACTCATTTATGGTTTGCAGAGGATTACACCACATGACTTCATCTCTTAAGTTTTCCTCCTTTTTCTTCTTTTTACTGTTTAGAACAAAGTTAACTGGAAATGTCGGACAGACAGTGCTTCCTATGATGGTAGAACACGCTGGAATCTGCTGGGAAATTCCAATTTTTGTGGGACAAGATAGGGGGAGAGTGAACAGTCCGGCTACTTTGATGACAATCAAAATGCAGTCCTGCGATTCAGCCTTAAACAAATGCTTATGACAAGACCCTAAATGAAATAAAACTTAATCTGAAACTCTTGTCAAATGCCTATGACTATCTGTTTCTTGCCTGAGGTCAATCATCTGAGAGTTAGGTGTTCAGAAAACAATGTTGTAGTCCTGCTTGCGAGAAGCCAGGTAGCTGGGTATTATTTTCTCCTTTTTTGGTGTTGTTTTTTTTTTTTTTTTTTTTTTTTTGTTTGTTTGTTTGTTTTTTATTTTCAGAAAAATTGTATGCATTGCAATCCTTCTTGCTGGTAACATGCAGAGATCCTTGTGTCAATCAGTCACAGTTAAAATCGCGGAGCTTATGGCACAGGAATGATTTTTCTTACCACCTGAGGAAAAAGAAAGATGCAGGAACAGTTTGGGTGCCTGGAATGTTTCATTATCTACCTCGTTAGCCTCTGTAGGACATGGGAAAAGAGATCAGAAGAGCAGTCAACTATTTCTAATGACAGAGGAAAATGTGGACCAGCGTGGTCTAGGGAAGCAATCTCTGTGCCTGAAAATGGGCATTTGGTGAACATGCCTGCGTTTTCATGGAGTCACAGAATCCCAGACTGGCCTGGGTTGGAAGGGACCTTAAACACAATCTTGTAACACCCCATGCCATGGGCAGGGACACCTTCCACTATCCCAGGTGCTCCAAGCCCCATCCAGCCCGGCCTTGGACACTTCCAGGGATCCAGGGGCAGCCACAGCTTCTCTGGGCACCCTGTGCCAGGGCCTCCCCACCCTCCCAGGGAACAATTCCTTCCCAATATCCCATCTATCCGTGCCCTCTGTCACTTTGAATCCTTATTGTAAAGGGATCACGACAGGGATCAATATCCGTTGCCGTTGTACCACTATGGAAAATGTCCAGTAATGGTTTTCCATGACCTTTGGCACTGTATACAAAGCAACTGTAGGAGCTTTATAAATATTTTCAGGTCAGAATGATGGCTGGTAGGGGGGTGTCCTCACAGATAAGGTCACAACACACACAAATAAATAAGGATTCAGAAACTCAAACCCTGTTTAATTTCACATGAACTCAAAGACTCCCTTTCACCTTTGCCTTTTCCCTTCCCCTTCCTCTTTCCCACCGACCAAAAACAGCTAAACATAAATCAAAGAGACTTCTAAAAATTTTTTATTCAGTAAAAAAATTTTATTTCGGTAAATCGCATTTCCAGGTGTGTGATGGCACCCGATGTGGGTTCCTAACCCAAGACGTACAGGTGACATTAAAAAAACAAAAAAGGAATAAAATCCCTTAATGGCTTTTAGTGTGTATTCTCCCTTGTTGTGGGATTTCATCATATATCACCATATATTGGGTGCCATAATTAGCAGTGGTACTGATTGGAAAGTAGATTTGTCTATAATGACCTGTCTGCTGTCAATGCAGAGTATGAATCAAGGCTGGGGGGCCTGTGTTGCAGTAAATTATCTCAAAAAATAAGATGCAGAAATATTCTTTAGAAGGCTCAGATAAAATAAGTGTGATTATTATAGGGACAAGCAAAGAACACTAAAGGATGATGTTGCTAAAGAATGCCTAAAGCATTTGGTTTCAATCTTAATTTGTGAATGTTCTGGATAAGATGCACATATTTTACAAAGATATTCAGGCAGTTGGACAAGATGATCATTGTAGGTCTCTTCCAAATGAAATATTCCCTTCCCCTTGCCTTTCCACTTCCCCTTTCCTCTTCCCCTTTCCACTTCCCCTTGCCTTACCACTTCCCCTTTCCTCTTCCCCTTTCCACTTCCCCCTTCCTCTTCCCTTTCCCCTTCCCCTTCCCCTTTTCCCTTTCCCCTTCCCCTTCCCCTTCCCCTTCCCCTTCCCCTTCCCCTCCTTCCCCTTCCCCTTCCCCTTCCCCTTCCCCTTT